>PVKN010000584.1:21115-71648 GCA_004027915.1 Capromys pilorides
CCGGCAAAAAAAGTTCTAAGCTTATTCAAATTAACACTTGGCTATGTGAGGAATTTAAGGTCCACCTGCTCCAAGGGTACATACACCCCTGAAGCAATCTAGATCTACTCAGTTACGAAGTGGTATGTTAATTGTTGCTTTTAAGCCCATTACCATAGATTCCCTGTCAGTTCCCTGCAATATATAATATTCAGACTTCAGTAATGTTTTGAAATTTTCCTACACTTCTCCAAATTAAGTCACTTAGCATTCTCCCAAACCAATGAAATTTCACTTTGCCCAAAAAACATTTCTTGTAAACACTTCCAAAAATGGTATTTCTCAACCTTACTCCTCTCTGGCAATCAAGAGAAAGCTTTCCGTCCTGAGTGCAGTCCAGGACGTCCCCCAGCAGGCAGGCCCGGCTTGAGTAAGGCCAGGGGCAGCTACCTTCCGTGTCTCCTCAGGGTTAATTATGCAGTGGGATAGATGCAAGCATTTCTGAGCACACATGCGTCAAGGGACTGTGGTGTCATTCCCAGGACAATTAATGTGCTGGGGGAAAACAACACCAAAGTAAACTGGCAAAGAAGAAAACGTGCAAGGAGCACAATCTGGGGCAGAGACCCCCAGCACCCCCAGGATGCCCTTTCTCCGTTTTCTTTCACTGCTGAGGTCCCCTCAGTCTGCACCAGGGTCAGTGCCAAGCCTTTCCCTGCTGCCTTCAAGTCAGCCTCTCTGCTCCGCTAGGATGCTGGTGTGACGGGTCCCCTCCAGCCTAGAGGGGCGCCCTTCTGGTGGGGAAGCAGAGCAGACAGCCGGGACCAGGGCTGAGGTGCCGTCTGGCCTCAGGAGATGGTGGCCACAGCCTGAACCTGGAAAGAGGACTGGCTCGGTGCAGAGCACCACGCTTTGATGAAACAAGGCCATGCACGACATGTCTGTAACAGACAGCATCGGCCTGGCCTGGATGGAGTGCAGGGACAGTGTGTCTGTCTAGCGCGAAAGGTCTTGGGTTCAAACTGTTCAAAATAAAGAGAAAGGAACAGAGGGATAGGGAGAGAGAAATAGGAAAAGAGAGCATGCTAAGGATAAGAACCTGTTGTTTTTTTTAAAAAAAAATTTTAAAGCAGGCCAGCATTGCACACACCTGCAATCCCAGCATGTGGGAGGATGGGGGAGGGGGGGTCATCCCCATGAGCCTGAGGATGGCCACAGCCACAGAGTGACATCAAGGGCAGCCTGAACCCTATAGAGTGAGACCTTTGACTGACTGAATGAATGAATGAGAGAAGGAGGAAGGGATGGAGGGAGGAAAAGAATGAGGCAGGGAAGAAGGGAGGAGTCAGTCACTCAGTCCTTAGGGCCCAACTTGCTAGTTTAAGAAGTAGCGTATGCCAGCACTGAGCTGAGCAAACTGCCTTCTTCAGTCTGGTGGAAACAGGGCCCCGATACACAATAACTAGAGTAAACAGGGTCGCACACTGGGGACTCTCCTCCAAAGTTTTGTGGGTTTCTTTGTTTTGTTTTGTTTTGTTTCCGGTGGGTGGGTGGGGGGCCACTGCTGGAGGAAGCTGAAGGAACCCCAGAAGGCTCTTTCCTCAGAGGTGAGAGAAGCTGACAGGAAGGGTGCTAGGTCAGCATGCCCTCAGGGGAGAGAAGCAATGGCGGTGTGGTCAGAGTGGTACAGGTGCCCGAAAGAACAGGGCCAGGGAGGTGCATGGGATGGTTCTGACAGAGACCCGCACCACCTTTCACTTTAATTTTGTAGTTCATAGAAAGCAAGGGTCACAGGCCACAAAGGTCAAATGTCAGGGACCCTCTGGTCCTTTGTCCCGTCCTAACTGGGACCCTTAGCAAGGTAAGACAGGCTTGCTACGGTAGAGATGTGTGGGCAAGAACAAACCTAAATGGCCTAATGGAAAACATTAAGATCTAACTACGTGAGACAATGAGGACAGAAAGGCAGCCGAGGCAGGGCACACACGGCTTCCAGCAGAAAATAAAATTAGAAAACGTATCGTTTGCTTAAGGGAAGATGCTTGGGTACTGAACTGTCTCTGTGTGTCTACCGGGTGGCATCTATCACCAGAGGAGCCAGCCTGGGCCCTGAGGAGCTTATAAATTAAATAGGAAAAAGAAGCTGAGGTATCATTTAACACTGTGTAATGAAGGCTAAGGATGCAGTGGGAGGGACAGAAGCCGGGCAGCACATGGAGGCTGAGTGAGCGAGTGATGGAGAGGCGTCGTCCTCTAGGGAGACGTCATTGAATTCTGAGGATGGAGAAGAGGAGCAAGGGGGAGGGAAGGCAGGCTGGGAAGGGGGCGCAGCAAGCAGGGGCTACAGAGCAGGCTGGTGCAGCCGGACCGGCAGAGTGAGGGGTTAGGAAGGAAGCAAGGCTGGTGGGGGAAGAGGACCAGAAACGCCCGGGATGCAGCCCAGACCCCCAGGGAGTGCCTGAGAATAAATGGCACCCCTTGCACGCAAAGGCAGGGTGAGCTTCAGGGCCTGCTTCATTCCATACAGAGTGCCCAGAAAGGGCACACAAGTGCTTGGCAGTGGCCGCAGCGGCTGCTGGAATGTCAGAGGACCCCGCGCGCTTGGGCTCAGTTCTTGGGCACAGGGAAGGGTGGAGAACTTCCCAGCAGGAGTCTCCGGGAGGTCTTTAGCACAAGGTAAACTCACCTGGCCAAATGGTCCCAAGGCAGAGATCCTAGAGAAGGCATCCTAATTACTCCCCTCAGCTCCTCAGGCAGCCAGAGAGAGTGAGGAAGGGCTGCAGGCCATGGGGACACGCCCACCGGGCAGGGGCCTCCCGCCCTGGGGTGTGTTGCATTCCTTTGAAAAACAGGGCCTTGGCTGTAATTTGTGTAATCAGACCACAGATTGGACTGCCTGCCGAACTCTGCTTCCCATTTATTACAATATCAAGCTCCTTCCCAGGAAGCCCCACCCGAGCTTTTGTTTGGAATTCCTTTCCTTGATTAGGTGTAAGCCCTATTATTCCCGCCACTCAAAAATAACCCAGGGGCCTGCTGAGTTTGCATCCTCAGCCCAGTCAGAAACCTGACAGCCCCAAGGAGACTAATTCATTTTCTTCTCTCCTTTCAGGAGGATGAGTCGTTTCCCTTCCTACTCCAGAGGAAGAGTGGGAAGCAGGGACATTGTGTACAAGCGGAGAGGCGCGTGCAAGGCAGGGATCATTCCAAAGCCTCTCCCTGCCTCAGCCCTGCACCGGAAGAGGTTAGGAGGCCAAGTCCCACTGCTTTATCCTTTTGTTTTGTTTTCTTTTGGCAATATGGGGCCTTCTTATTCCCAGACCTTTTTAATTTTCAGACAGGGTCTTGTTAACTCACTAGGCTGTCCAGGCGGCGCTTGAGCTTGCAATCCTCCTCCTGCCTCAGCGTCCCCTAGAGTGCTGTGGCTATGGGGGTGTGTGCCACCCACTTTTATGAACACTGTGCTTGGCAGAGCTGCCCACCCTGCCTGCCACACAGTCCGACAACTTTCCTTACATGATCCCGCTGGATCTGTACCCACAAGCGGGCTGAGGCACAGGCAGGTGGAACCCAGACTCCACAGTGCTTGAAGGTTCATACAGCCTAAGACAGAGGGTACAGATAATTTCGTGCCAAACGGTAAGTATTAGAATTGGCAAAAAGGATCACTTTGTCTAGCAAATACCTGAACAATGTAAGAGATGTGTTTTGTAACTTTGGTGGCTGGGGACCTGGCCCGCATCACCTCCACCTCCAAAACAAGCCTGGAAGTGAAGGAGCACAGCTCAGAGACCACCTAACAGTGGGTGGCCTGGCTCCAGCAGGCTCACCTGGCTGGTGAGATTCTCCCCAATACTGAGCCATTTCATCTGGGGAAAAGTCTAGATTAAAAGCTGAGGAAGTTGCAAAAGCTGAGGCAGCCACAAAGGGCAGTAGCTACCTTGCAAACTCATTTGTATGAGAAGAGGAGAAAGCCTGCCCCACACAGGGAGGAGGATGTGGAAGCTCAGAGAGCTCCAGGGCTGTCTCAGGCCTGTGATCCTTGGAGCTTCCATTTCCAAGGACAAACACAAACTTTCCCTGTTCACCTAACTGGTGCAAATGGGTTTCTACTACTCCCAAAGATCCCTGCAAAAAAACCAGGGTATTATCAGGTATGGAGAAGACAAAAGCTCTCCCTAGAAAGCAAGTGACAAAGTGCCCCAGTCAGGCCCAGGAAGCAGAACCTGGATTTGCAGGGAACATCTTGGAAAAGACAGGTCTCCATCGAGGAGGAAAGGCGCACTGAAGAGTCAGACAACGTTGACAGTCCCGCTGCAAACCTGCTGCGAATCAGGCACCCTTCCCATAGTGCTTCTGAGAACAGCCCACATCCCCTGGCCGGGATGGCTGGGACCTTAGCCCACACAGAACCAGGAGAGGCTCACTTGGCAGGCGCTCCTGCCTGCCTTCCGGCAGATCCAGTAAACTGCAACAGCCCCTGGAGAAGGCTGCTTGAGCTCTCTGCACCCATCTGCACGCCACTCACAGACAGGAGGGAAAGTGGGAGAGGAAACTTCTCCCCTGCCTTCTGGTGATGGAAGGCAAAGCGGATGTGCATTCACTGGCTTGAACGGGACCTGGAACAGGAGACACTGGAATAAGGCCCCATGGAGTGTGCTGCATCTATCGTAGACAATGCATCAGAGGCAGGGAGCTCTTGGCCCTGAAACAGGACACAGGTTTACAAAGACCAAAAGCATCCCTGCAGGCGACACCACAGGAAGCTCCACTAACAGTCGATACAATCTGTCTGTGGCTGGCTGTCATGGTTCATATCTAGATGACATCCCACCCGACCCGCCTCCCAAGCCTCATGTGTTCAAAGGTGTGGCTCTGAGAGGAGGCTGGATCGGGGATCTGATACTGGGTTAAGGATGTGCGGTGCTGCGCAACTCTGGCGTGGATAATAGCTGGAAGGCCCTCTCCGGGTGTGGGTGGCACCAACCAATAGGCTTGTAGCCAGTGCAGAACAAAAAGGGGAAGGACATGTTGACTCCAAATGATTCCTGCCTATCCTGCCATGTTTCTGTCAGCCATGCCCCTCTGCCACAGCTAGCTCGCTATGGACTGAAGCCTCTCCAAGATGCGAAGCAAAATAAATCTTTCCTCCTTCGACCTTTGGGTACTGAGTATTGTGTGCCAGTGATGAGAAAGTAACTAAGTTGCTGGCTGTCCTCAAATTGCTCCCTTGTGGCTCAAAGTCTCCTTCCTCTGTCTTCTCACTTCTCCAAAACTTACTGTTCTTTGTCAAGGATGCTAATGTAACTGAATTGAAAGCCACCTCTTTGAAAACCACTCATTCTCTAGGTGTGTCATACACACACACACACACACACACACACACACACACACATATTCCCCCTTTTGAAACAACTGCTTTGCTCTTATTCATCTGTCTGCTCTTGTTCATCAGGGGCTTATTCCACTTACGAAACTGGAAGAAAAACTTATTTTCCATTTCCTGCAGGAATTACATGCTGAGCATATGTGACAGGCATTTGGGAAGTGAAAGGGCTGGGTCTATGGAGAAGAAGCCCAATCAGGAAGGTGCAAGCAGGGCCTCAAGAAGCTCAGCACGCAGCTACAGAGATAGGAATGGTCACAGCTGACCTGCAGCTTGCCGGCTCCAAGAGCTGCAAGCTCTACATCAGTTGGATGAAGAAACGATTCCTAGATCCTACACGTGAGAACATTTTCCTTGAGAAGGGCAAGTGAGTGGGAACACATGCCTGAAGATTTACAGAGAAAATCAAGACGGCTGTATAAACATGATTTAAAGTAGCAAACAAATTGCGAGGATGGTTTTCAAATTTCTAGCAGCAGTCTTTCCTTCAGGTACAATGTTACTGAGAAGCCCAGTAAGCAAGAGAGACACATAAGGCAGCACTGCCCCAGGGGGAGCAAGGAAAACACCTGAAACCACACAACTCCGCTGGCCCAAGGGCCTCTGCCGAACACAAGGCCCCACAAGCCCACACTGCTAAACTTCACGGACAGCAGTAAGACGTAGGGATTTCAGGGCTGGGGAGATAGCGCAGTAGCTTAAATGCCTGCCTGGCAAGCACAAGGTCCTGAGTTTAATCCCTGGTTTAAAAAACAAAGGGGACTCAGGGCTTTCAGCACACACATAGCTGAATCTTACGTAAAGCAAAGTTCTCGGGCAGCAGTATCTACCAGCAAAAAGGAATGACTGTTTACACAAATAGAGGCTCCTGCTCTTCAGTAAACGAAGTATGGGCACATGGTCCAAATGTCACAGCTCTGGGCCAGTACACCGCGCACCATGTGTGCCAGCAACCAAATGATAATTTTTGTTTAAAAAAGCTTATGTGATGTGGATGTTATGTATGCATCACTACATTTAAGAGATGCAGAGGGGCTGAGGAGATAGCTCGGAGGCATAAGCACCTACCTGGCAAGCACAAGGTCCCAAGTTCAGTTTCCAGCCTCATATGCCATGCCAGCCCACCATGCTATGCCAGCCTGGGAACCAGGTGTGGTGGCAAGTTACAAATCCCAGCACTTGGAAAGTTGGGACAGGAGTATCACTATGAGTTGGAGATCAGCCTAGGGGCTACAAAAAGTGGGCACAAGGCCAGCCCAAACTGCACATCAAGACTCTGTCTCAAAAAATAAAAAAGAGTTGAGAAGACACTGAGCAGTCTAGACAATGTCACAGACTAAAAATTAAAGGCTAGACATTCAGAACTGATAAGTTACATGTTGAAGAATAAAAAATTAGGCGAGTTTCTTCATGTCATGTGATTAGATCAAAATGACTGACTAAAAATGCCTATCTATACAAAGATGGACACACAAATGTGTTTCACAGGTAACATCGTCATGATTGTCATGAAAAAACATGGAATGCGTGACTTCATTTTCAAGGTTTCTCTATGAACTTTATTAACTGTTATCTGTTAACACTGTGAAGGGATTCAGTTTCTAAGACAACCAGGAGTGGTAAGAACACAACAGTCTTCTGTCTATCCTTTCATTTCAAAATGTTTGATATCCAGATGAGAATGGAGAAGTTATATTCACTGCCCCCTACTTCAATACTGGTGCAACTGGCCTTCTGGTTGTTCAGCAACAAAGGCTTGGACACCAAAGCTAAGAAGGTAACTGCACTTAAACCATAGCCAATATTTTGGCCCTGGCCCTTCAAGGTCACAAGGACCAAGGACAAGAAGGAAGTTCTGTACCGGAGCCTACAACTTTGGTGAGTCACCCAACTCCCTGAGCAAAGGGACTGTTGGAACCCCCAGAACAAGAGCCAACCAATAATCTGAGAAGGAGGGTCACCAAAGAGGAAAAGTCTCCTATGCTGTTGTAAGAAGCCACATGGTCAAGCAGTACTGTGACCCACCCTGGCAGCTGACACTGACAGAGGAACTATAAGGCTCTGTACACGGTCCCAAAAGTAAGGCCTGAGGACACTTAACCGATTTTGACAGACAATAAGTGGTAAATTTTGGTTGACAGGGGTCTCTCCAAACCTGCCCTCTTGAACTCCCAGCAGGAGAGTATAAACAGACATAAAATAGCAAGGTAAGCAGTATAAAAGGGGCTCCAATCACTGCCCCCTGCTGACAGTTCCTAGCTACACCTGCACATAGATCTAGGAGTCAGTTGAACTGTTTCTGGCACTATTCCATTCCCTTATAAACAGTACCTGATGTGGTTCCTTCCCCAACCTGCCTTTCCATTCTCGTGCTCAGGCTTTGGTGACATGTGCCTTAATCTCTTGGTGAAAGTTTGCTTATTCTCAGAGACCGCCAAATCCCAAGTGATCAAACAGATGAAATCTATGGTGAAGGTACCACCCAAGTCATCAAACGACTGGTGGTGACCGTAGTTCAGTACCAGAAGCTGCTTCCATGTCCACGGTCCATCAAGAAATCTTTGAGGGACAGGTTCAGCTCCCTCGAACTCCTAGAACAATCAAGGCAAGAGTTTCGTGGTCTCTCAGTAGCTAGGGCCAACACCGCTATCCAGCTGAAAGTAAGTACAGAAAACAAAACTCCCTCCTTCAACTCCCCTCAAAGATTTTTAGGGATCAAGGCTCTCGGAGGGAAACAGTACAGTTAGAAACAAAGAATCTCAGTCACTTCTTTTTGTTCAACTGAAAACACCACACCACATTAATGACTATTTGGCCTTAAATGATTATCGGGGTTTATTTATTTATTTATTTGTTTTCTTGTTGTGTTTGTTTGTTTCTTTATTTATTCATTTTGTGGCTGGCTCAGCCTGCCCTGGTGGTGGCGCTGGCGCAGCATGTGGTGCCGGGGATCGAACTGCAGTCCCCGCAGTCGCCTGAGCCCTCCTAAGCAGGCGCTCCAGACCACCGAACCATCTCGCTGGCCCCGATTATCGGGGTTTAAATCTAGAAGGGTGCTACACCTGAGGTAGTAGAACTGTGCTGTCAGGAGAACAGTGGGCAGCGCCTCAGATCTCTGGGGTCTGGCCCTACAAATCCTGGAAGGCTGAGCTATCAAGGACCTCTTTTTTCCCCTTGGTCTTTTCTCTCCTTTTTTTCTTCACACTTTTCTGCTTCCCCCCACGCTTTGTCCACTTTTTGTCCCACTTTGCACTCTTGACTGTTCCTGCCCAGAGACTGTCAATAAACTTTCTACATATTACAAGGGGCATGCCTGGCACTTCTTTCCTTGTTATACACAAGAACCTGGACAATGTTTGGCCCCTTCAACTGTAACACGTTCATCAAGGAGGATGTTACCAAACCTCGGAGACTTCACTGGACCATGAGCTGAGAGAGATTTTATTGCAGAGTGGCCTAGAGATATCACTAAATGTGGCAGGTGTCAGCAACCCAGAGACCTTCAGGAAACCAGAGAACCAGACAACAAGCCACAAGGAGAGTAACTCCACCCCACTGTGAGACTCTCTCTTCCCCTTTCTGGTCGAGAACCTGGATTCCAGGAAGGAGAGGGGAACCAGTCACCACATAGCAAAGAAGGGACTCTGGCAAAAGGCTCTGTTCTCATGGAGAACAGGAGTGCCTGCCAATCTGTTGGGCCTATGTTCTATTGCTGACCCACAGAATGTTGGCAGACTACCCTGGAGGCTGTGGCACACTCCTCTGTGGGGATGAGCCTAAGCCGTGGGCAGCAAGGAAAAAGGTCACTTAACAAAAATTAAGCTGCCGCCCTACTGTACTATACGCATAATCCAATTGGTGCAGTTAAGAGGCCTAAGTAGGGGCCGGCGAGATGGTTCAGTGGTCTAAAGCCCCTGCTTAGGAGGGCTCAGGCGACTGCGGGGACTGCAGTTCGATCCCCGGCACCATATGCTGCGCCAGCGCCACCACCAGGGCAGGCTGAGCCAGCCACAAAATGAATAAATAAACAAACACAACAAGCAAACAAATAAATAAATAAATAAAATTTAAAAAAAAAAAAAAAAAAAGAGGCCTAGGTACTGAAAAAGGATAAATCAACCAGAAAGAAACAGGAAGAATTTATCAAGCATATTCACAAAATCTCAAGAAGTCAAAGAAATGTTCACAGGCCCAGCAACCCAGCAATTAAAATTTTCTAACTCATAAACAAAGAACAAAGATAAACAACAAAGAGCCATTATTCACAAGGTTCTTGAGGGGTGACATGACTAACCTGACATTACTTTTTACTATAAAGTAATGTACTTAAAGCTCCATAATTTAAAAAAGCGCTATAATATTTAAATATTCCATTAAAGCATTTCATAATAAGAATTCAAACATTAAAAACATTTATGAAAACATTAATACACATCAAAAAAAGGTTAAAGAACCCTTCTGAAGGACTTTTCTTAATTATTCACAAGTTAATTATTGGAGTAAAAAAAATAAGCTTGTTTGCTATTTTTCAGGAAGAAAAATAAGAGAAGAATGAGAACAACTATCTGAAATATTTTCCTTTAAATATTCTCCTTGGGGGTGTTCTGGAGGACACGGTGTGCTTCAAAGGTTGTGCACCTCTAGGTTTTTGATGATTATCTGAATGCCTGCAGAGTAAACAAACAAAAACCACCCCAAGTGTAAACTAAGAACCCCATGAGGAAGACAGCTCATAATTCCTACCCATTAGAAGAGTGCTCCTCTCCAAGTTAGATAGTATTCGTTAACTTCAAAAATTTTATCGCTTTGTCAGGATAAATGCAATCCAAAAGACTTTTTCAAAAATCTATACCTCTACCAAACTGCTAACCTACAAAAACAGCTTTAAGGTTGCAGGCAGAGAGCTGAATTTAGGGTGGAGATGTGAAGCCCGCACCTCGCAGGCACTCCTAGCCCTGGGGGTTCTCTCTGTTGGGTGAATAAAGTGACACCTGGCTGGTGAGCCCAGCACCCCCTTAGCTCAGCAGGGGACAGTAGCCCAGTCTTTCCACTTCTTTCATGGAAACAGTTATTCCTGGACTTCATAAATTCCCAAGCTTTTGTCCTAAGCAGTAGACAGGTAACCATTTGCAATTTCCCCATTCTACCATCCCCCAAGGGTTGGACCCACACACCTCAAAGGTCCTGAGTTTTTCCACTGGTCAGTCACTAACATCTTCGACTCTATCCCAGGCGCATTTTCATTATCTGAGACAAGTTAAAGACCACAGCTTTTAGATATAAGCAGGGCTTAACACCTAGTCAAAACCCTGTATCTAGACTTGAGAACTGGTTGGAAGATCTCCTTCCTTCACCCGCGACCACTGGAATCTCATCCCATTCCAAGTACTGTGGTCGCTGTGTGGCACACCAACTCCTCCCCAGGGTCCGCTTCATTCTGGCTCAGTGACAGGAACAGGAGTTAGATATCAGGCCACTTGGAGGCTGAAGAGCTCCTCACATTGCAATCATTCCTCAGACATCTGCTGTAGTAATTTAGATTAAACATGTGGGGTGGACCCTGGATAATACCCCCTGGCATCCACTCTTGGCCTGCTGTTTTACCTGTGAAGTGAATTTTAATGACCTCTGTCAAGCCTAGTGAAAGAAAACAATAACTCAGAACAAATAATTCAGAGAATTCTGTGTTGTCTTCTGTTATCTTAGCTACTGGCAAAAAGCAAAAGATCAAATGAAAAAATATTTATCACAAGCCAATCACAAAACAAAAATTAAATAGCTACAAAGAATATCATTTCATAACTTATAACAGATATTTTTATAAGTATTTCATGAGTAATGAGGAACATTTTTTATAAGTTTTATGTGGGAACAAAGCATAACGTAAAGGCCACGGAATAGGCAAATGTATAATGCTTTCATCTTAAATTATAAATGTTAATTCCTTTAGGGTGATACACATGTTCTAAACATGGTCAAAGCTACACATCGAATTCTTAACATTCTTGAAGTGAGGAAGGGTGAGAAGGATTTGTCCTTTGAATATCTATGCTAAACATCTATATAAATTTTTCTAATCTAGCATGCATGTATCAATCTTATGGTTGTTATTATTTTTTTATGGGCAGAATAGATTTATTGGGGGAAAGAAAGCTTCTATCCGAGAGAGGGACAGAAGGGGTGGTCCCAAGTGGGTGGTCCCTCAATCTTATGATTATAAAGCTTAAAAATAATGCAAAGGACACTGAAGTTCACGTTAGCCTTTTCCACAAGGTATATGAGAGCCATAAAACATCTATACTCTTTGATGCAGTAATTATTTATTTTATAAGTTTTTAGAAAGGAAAACAACCTGGTTTAATTACATATCACGAGGTAACTAAAATGCAGGCCTTAAAAACAGGCCAGAAAAAGAGTATAGTGAGTGAGTTCTCGTTCTTTGCAGTAATTATGTCTCCCCTCATCCATAAAGACTCTACAAATAAGCAAACACTTAACCATTTATCCTAGGGGAAATACAGGGTTACATTCCCATGAGTTCTGGCCACATCACTTTCCTTAACTCAGCGACGCGTGACTGTGATTTACGTGTTTTTATTTAAAGACACTTCACTTAACGTACACTGCTGTTTCGCTGGCACTGAGCTCACAGCCTGCCCATCCACAGCAGCACTTTCTCTGGAAGGCCCATCGCAGCCTTCCTGAGCTTCAAGTCCACTTTAAGCACTGAAATTGCTAAGACAGCAGACTACAAAAGGGGACTCTGGTCTACAAGATGGACTCAAATAAGGCAATGCGTCCGAGTGAGCCGTCAGCTAGGTAAGCATGTGCTACTCCACTGAAAGTTTTTGCTACTGCAAAGTCCTCTGATATCTGCAGATGTGCCAGAGGTGCTGACTTGGTTTACCAATGAATCACACCAAGGAGGCAAAACCTTACACATGGCAACTACGAGTACTGAGAATTAACTACATCTACTAACTTTAACAGAATCAAACTTAGGCCATAAAACCTTATGTCTGCTAACTTAGTGGTTCTCAGGGGCCATTTTGTTCCCTCTGGGGACATCTGGCCATGTTTGGTGACAATGATTGTCAAAACTGTATCCAGTAGGCAGGAGTTAGGTGCTTATATGCAGCCAACAATGCACAACACAGTCCCCAACAACAAACATCAAGAAATACCACAAGTGGGGGCCAGGAAGATAGCTCAGCAGGCCAAAGCGCCTGCATAGGCAAGCTTAGCCAAGCGCATCGACCACAGTTGGATCCCCCGCATCTCATGCTATGCCAGCCCTGCCCCCAGGGCAGCCTGAGCTGGCCAGAGTCAGGCATGGTGACACACACCTGTAATCCCAGCATTGGGAAGCTGAAAGCAGGAGGATCACAAGTCTGAGCTATGTAGTGAGACCCTGCACCAACCACGTACATTAAAATAAACAAATAAATAAATAAATAAATGTTTTTAAAAAGAAGAAAAGAAATATCAAGATTGGTCTGAAATATCAAGATTGAGCAATCCAGTGTTAACTGGCCGATTAATGTCATTTTTTAGAGTGTGTTTTCCTGTACCTTCTATCAGCCGATGTTTTCATGCCTAAAGCAATAATTAATTAAATGTCATGCATGAAGCAATTCTGCTTCCTGCTTGTTGACCCTGTGCTTCCAAACTGAATGAATGAAATGTCAGTAAATGCAATCAAAGACACAAAATAGTTGAACGCTAAACTGAGAGATGTGACTTTGTCAGGGTCCTATGGAGCTGTAATGGTGCTCAGTGATTTCAACAATAATGTAAAATATTGAATCAGTCTGAAATCTCATCTGGTAAAAACTACCACTGCACACAGGAGCTAAGAGGTATAAGCTAATACATTCTGTCCAGGAAGCAGAACCCAACTCATGCTAGAAATGTTCAGTCCAGAAGAGTTATTTGGAGATGGTTTATGGTTCCACTGCCTCAAGTGTCTTGCTACATCTTAGTGATTCTATGAGGAAGTCCAATTTCAGTGGCTCATAAAATAATCTTAACACAAATACAGGACACTTCCTTCAGTGACCTTTCCCTGTAAATTGAGTATTACTCACTAATCAGTCCTATTTTTAAATATTGAATTAAGCCTCCAAAGTTACTTAAAAGCATCCCAAATGCACAAAGTCAACACAAAAAATATTAAAAAAAAAAAAAAAAAAATCCCAACTACAAGGCAGATGTAGACTTAAGAATTGCACTTCAGTTTGGGACCTGAATTCTCGGCTGCAAAAGTTTAGAGTCAAGCCATTAATTCAAGAGTCATTCTTATTTTTTTCCTGGAAAGATGCATCATTGTATAAAACTAACACTCAGTTATTGATCCTTGCCCTGGGTAGGCTCCATCGAGTGTGACACACTCTGCTGGCCGAGTCTCTCAACCACCAGGGCCTGAGAACTCCCCTCCATTCTTCCATGATCTCTCTGGTCATTCTCCCCAGACCCTATCTGTTCCCCTGCCCAGCCTACACGTGTACCCTCTTTCCTTAACCCTTCCATCCCATATCTCCACTCTGCACCCCAGGACTAGGAGTTAGGGGAACACCATCAGCCGAATCAAGCAGGGAGTTGGAGAGTACAGTAAGACTCCCAGCTCACTTTCCCAACCTACTAATCAGAAGCACATGTGGAATGCTTGGGGCTCTGATTTCAATTCCGCCTCCCATTCACCTGAACACTATAGCCCATGACACAGACTAATATCTGGGCCTTCCTGGAGGTGACATCACTTGACCTTTGGTTTATTTGTCACTTTCCTCTCTGCCCTAAATACCTGCCCCAAGAACACATCCTTCGAACCCACTTTAAATATCACCTCAACTAGGAAATAACTCCCGACATCTCTCAGTGAGAGAAATGTCTTCTCTCTAAACATCCATAGAATGTTCCGTACAGTGCATGCATGTCAAACCACAACTGTGGACTTGTCAGGTTCCCCACCCACACTGGGAGTCCAGAGGTGAAGAACAGGCGCCACACCTGGATGGATCCCCTGAGACCAGCACAGTTGCTGCCACAGAGCAGAACACATTTGGCAGATAAATGAATTAATGAATAGCCTCCATTAAGCTTCAGCAATTCTATATAATTTGTGACTATCATTAGTGTGGATAAATGAAAGATTCAGTGAATAATCTCTACTGGGGGAATCTAACAAGGGAGAAGAGTTCTTAGAGTGCTCCACTATAAAGAGCCCTTTCACGTCCTTCCTAGGCCCAGGAAGATTAAATCTGTAAATTCATGGATATGTTACTGGAATTCCCGAGTTAATTCTAATCTACCACTTTCGATGCAACCTACAATGATAGTAAAGACACTAAGGCATATCTGTAATTCTGGGGAAGCAAAAGGGTCCCAAGTCCAGCCATGACAATGGCTTCCAGAACAAAGTCCCCCGCCCAGGGTTAAACACAGGTTTTTTTAATTATGAAGAAGGGCGTGGCCTCTTCCTGACTCACCCATGGGAACAACAGGGGTTCCGCGGGAAACCCTGCCTGTTGTCTTTCAAGACTACCATCAACACCTTGGCTGGTCCAATATGTACTGCTTAAAGCCAACTGAAGGAATCAGGAAAAGTTCTAGCCAGCTCTGCACACATCAATGCACAGAAATGGGGTCAGGTTCAGTCGCAATGGAGACAACTGCCCCTCCATCAAGGAGAGTGGCCCAGGTGGTCCCCCACAGGGTCTCAGGACAGGCCAGTGAAATAAGTAACCATGCAAGGTCCTTCGGGAGCTGACAGAGTGAATGAGGATGGAAAAGCAAATTGGTTACCAAAGAAATTTCCTGAGCATAAGGAGATATGATTAAAGTCAGAGGCAATAAATTGATGTTTTTGTTAAAAAAAATCTTTTATTTATTTATTTGGTCCAAGGGCCTTGCTATGCTGCTCAGACATGCAGTACTGGGGATCAAACCACAGTCCTTGGGCTTGCCCAGCAGATGCCTCGATTGCTGAGCTATCTCCCCAGCCAATTAATCTTATCATCAAGGACATAGCCAATACTATAGAAACCCTATGTGGCTACAGTACAGAATACAGTTTCTAGTCACTTAGGCTAGAATTTAAGCTCACCCTTAATTCTGTCTTTGACCTGACTTCTTTTTTGCTGGCATTCCACCCTCTTATCTGCCATTTCTGTCTGCCTTTCTAGATTTTTCCTTTGGAAAATTATTATATGAGAGCTACAAGATCTGGGCAGTGTGGATCCAAACTGAGTGTCAGTACATTGATCTTGAATCACATAGACCATTCAGTACCAGTTGCTCTGGTCAGGTGTGAGAGGAGTAGGAACCCAGCTCTCAGCAGGAGCAAGGGGCATTCCCGTGGTTAAGAATGGTTCAGGCTGGTGAGATAGCTCAGCAGACTAAGTGCCTGCTTTGTCAAGTGCAGGGACCAGTGTTCGATCCTTGGTCCCATGTAACATGCTGGCCCCACCCCTAGGGCGCACTGAGCAGGCTAAAGTGTCTGGGTATGGTGGCACAGGCCTGTAATCCCAGCGCTGGGAACGCTGAAAACTGGAAGATCACCATGAGTTAGAGCTGTGCAGTAAGACCCTATACCAAACACATAAGTGATAGATAGATAGATAGATAGATAGATAGATAGATAGATAGATAGATAGATAGCTCAGTGTGAGGAAAATGGAGGTGTCTTTTTGGCTGACCGTGGATATGAACAAAGTGCCAGTGAGCCTGGGCTGCTGCTGGCTGGCTTCTCCTGCACTCCAAGAAATTCAGTGGGAGCAGGACAGGCCAAGAGAGCCCCATCTGCAACTTGAAAAACCTGCCTCTTACCAGGAGTTGAGCAAACGCATTGCCTTTATTGTTGAAGTCCCCTTGGGCTCTGCCATCCAAAGCATCACACGCGCGCCCATGCCTATCCTTCAATCCGACCTTTTCCTGTTTCCTTAGGACCTATAGACACCCACCATTCCCAGGGTCTGTACACAGCCCTCTAGCACACCTCATCTGTTCCATACTTCACACTGTATAACTCTGCTGCCTAAAATGCCCTTGCTTCTCTCCACGCTCCAAAGATCTCCTAGACTCCAGCTGAGATCCTAATATCTCTCAAGGCATACATCAGGATGATGCTTTGTCTCATCTGAGTTCTGAGCTAAGGGACATTATCCACGCCAATTGTCATCTATACCCTTCTTATACTTGCCTGCCTGCCTTTCTGTCTGTCTGTCTTTCTCTTCTCTTCTCTTCTCCTCGCCTCTTCCCTCTCTCCCGCTCTCCCTCCCTCCCCCCCCCCCACCTGCTCTGCCCCCAGCCAGGAATCAAACCACAGTCCCTATACTTGCCTAAGCTTGCCTAAGCAGGTGCTTTAGACCACTGAGCTATCTCGCTGGGCCCATGCTTATACTTTCAGTTATCCTTGACGGAAGTACACACTCTAGGATTTTGCTTCCCTGTGCAAATAGCCCCTTAAACAGTGTCTAGCAATTAGTAGAAAACTGAAGCAGAAAACTAGTAAATTTTGCTTAGGCAAACTCAAACCATGATTTAGACCTCCTGATCACTGCCCGTGATTCCCTCTTAATTCCCACAGCCACATAGAGGATTGAAAGTAATTTCAGATGCAACATGTTTCAACATCACAGAGTTGGCTATGGTCCTGTCATATTTCACAAGCAGACTGGCAGCAACAGCTGGATGAGGAACGGTGATTTACCACACTGTTTTCCTGTCTGCAATTGCTTAAGTCCTTCTAAGGAAGATGCAGACTAACTCAGCATCCTAGCCAGTAAAGTTCATCAGCTTTCCGACGTCCGCACACAGTCATTCTGGCACCAGCATGGGAGATGTGCAAAACACAGCTCAAGGTATCCACAGGACAACAGGCTCCACCGCCTCCAGGGCCCTCTCATCCCCTTTCTTTCTTATAGTCCCCGCTCCTTAGAGCACTCTAGGGGCGCTCCATGAAATAAACAGAGGTTTGTTCCCACTGCAGGGATGGACAATAGTGAGTAAGTGAAAAACTCACGTTGGGACCTAGCAATGTTTCTACTGACTATGACAAGGGCATGAGAATGGGGCAATGTGTAGAGAGTGAGTGAGTGGATGCACACGTGTGCATGTGCTCTTGCCCAAGCCACACGGATGTCGATGTAGTCCCAGGGTTATGACTATCCTGGCTACTCAAGACATAACCCTTCTGTGTATGTGGCAGGACCCGTCACCTGACCATCCAAAGAATTGTCCATCCCAGTGAGGGTCTCTACGGACCACACCTGAGCACACTGTTCTACACGTTAGAGACATCAAAGGGCTACATGAGAAAACCTAGAAGAGTACTATAAGTAAGTCATACAGTTAAGCAATACCTTATAAACATGGATAAACCTACAATCATCAGACGACCCTGCTCACCTGTCTGGCATCTTCTTAAAGGGCGATCCTCAGTGACATGGGCTTCCTTGTAAAGAGGGATCTCCAGGAGAAACCACTCCAATCTGGCCAAAAGGTGAGTAGCCTCTCCTGCTGCTGCCAACATGTCAGCCAAGAGCACACTTTGGACACAGAAGGGCTGCAGCCTTGTTGTTTACCCCCTTTGCTGGCTACCAGGCAGCGTGCCACTCTGTGGCAAAGTGGAGGGCCTGTTCTTCCCTCAAGTGACATGCCAGCTGTTCCCACTGCATCCAGTTTCCATTCTTCTAGAATGTTCCAGCCCCATCTAAGGTTCTACACATGTGGTTTGTGGCTACTCCACAGAACCAGCTCGATACAGAGAGGAAACAGAGCCCTGAGATGCAAGGGCCCAGCTAGATCCTTGGCCCAGATTCTTTTCAAATCATGTTGAAAGAACCAACAGGTTGACGCTCCTATACAAGCAGCCCTGATGGGGGCTGGTGTACTTGGTGCCTACGCACAGGAACCTACTGAGGGCCCAGTCAGAACACAATCCTTTGTGCACAGCAGCCTCGTAGGATTCCCACAAGTGCCGAGATGGCCAGCTTCCTCAGGGTTCACGGCACAGTGTGGAATTCAGGCCACTGTCCAAGCAGAGGGAACAATGGCTCTTTACTGATTCATTAGAGCATAAAAGGATATGCAAATGCGCAAAAAGATTTACAATCCTGTTCTTCCTGAAATCCTACCAGCAAACTCAGGGAAGCACGTGCGCGTGCGCGCGCACACACACACACACACACACACACACACACACACACAGATGCCATGAAATGGTTCCAATCCTACTACTGTACCTTTTCCTCTGCTTTCTTCTTCTACAGAAGAATATAGGCTTCCCCCAGTAACTTCATCACTGTTGCAATAAGAGAAGCTAACAGAGGAAGATCAAACCTACTGTACTGTTCACAACCAACTTTTCCTATATCCACCAGTCAGAGAGACAGACAGACAGACAGACTGACTGACTGAAACACAGACACAGACACAGAGACTGACCAATTAAGACCTGTAGTGAATACCCTGGAGGAGATCCCCAAACTTCCCTTCTCAGACTGGGCCTAGGGCTTGGATGGCTATGATGCCACTGCAGACAGAAAACAAAGCAAACCAGGACAAAGCTGGCTTAGCCCAACAGCAAGTAGTGGGTGACACAAAGTGCAATGGCAATCTCTAGCCACCGAAACCAACAGATGACCACAGAATGAAGGAAGAAAAGATAAAAAATGCAGCATTATCCAGTGGCAGATAAATTAGCAACAGGTGCTCACAGATGTGGAAAACGTTCAGAAGCACGTGGGAACTCTGAACCCCTGTGTGGCCTCTGGAATCATTGTTCTTCTCAGAACAGGACCCTTTCTTGTCTATGCTGTGCAGAGTTCTCCCAGCTATCGATGTGGACAGGCCTCTATAGGACACATTTGTTAATCAATCCAATACTTTCTTCTGTAGTCATCATTGCTTATGATCTTTTAAAAGATCCCAGGAAAGATGGCTGGGAATACAGATAACTCAGGGGAAGTAAAGACCAAAAAGGCCCAGGAGGGCAGAAGAAAGGAGTAATGGGCTTGGGGTGCATTAGAGGACAAGGGAAGAGGCAATGAGCTGGGCTTGGACCACCTGGTACCCATCTGTGCCAAGGCAGGATCTGGCCCATATTTTTTAAGTTCTAGAGAAACAAGGAATATGGTTTTTAAGGGACCTCAAATTTGGACATTTAACATGAAGAGCAGTGTGACATGGAGAGGAGCTGTGTCTATGAGTGGAAGAATCTACAAGAAGTGGACTGGGAACCTCTCTTACAGCTTTGGGGTAAGACAAGACCCTTCACTAACTCTGAGGGAGCTGAAGCTACAAGGAATCAGTCCATGAGGGCTAGAAGCAAGCTCCAGGCCCTCGCTGCCCTCACCATAGCCTCAGACTCTGGCTGTGGACGTTCCTGAGGCCGTGCCCAGCTCTCTTTTCCCTGTGTGCCTCCTCGTAGGTGCTCTCCTGGCCTCCCTCTGCAGCATGGGGTGCAGCGGGCATCGTGTATGTACACCTCTGTGTAGTTACTCCACTCACAGTAACTGTTTCCCCGAGGCCCACAGTAGGCCAGGCCCATGTCTGCCATCCATCTTCTGTCTCACAAGGGTCTGTACAATACTCAGTAAGTCTTCTAACTGCAGAGGCCAGGCTCACGCTGCACAGAAAGCTGTCCCTTGGTCCCCAAGAGCCACTGGCTTCAGGCCCATCTCCCCCTCCTATATATCCAGAAATCCTCCCATGCTCAAGTCTCTTACATAAAGTATCATAATGTGTAGGCATGTGGCTGTGGAGAGGCGACATTCTGAGAGACCATATTTATTTCTGGAGTGCCTTACAGATCAAGAAAGGACAATACAGGGCTTAAGAGCAGTTTCTGGTCCTTAAATTCTACATAAATATTCACTGTTTTTAAAGGAAGGATCCAGCATAGAGTTTCTTCAAACATTTTTCTCAGTATTTTAAAGAATTGGTTTACAAGTAATCCTGAAGGCAGCAAAGCAGGGTGGAGACGGGGCAGCCAGAAATAAAGGTATAAAAGGTTAACAGGCACTGGTAATGACAGCTTATTGCAACATGGAGGAGAAGCAGATGGCCTTGAAGTTATAATGAACACAGAACAGGCACACAGTCACAGAACTCACCACTATGCGCACGAAGCTATCCACACGAATACAGTGCAGTGGAAATCTAATTCTCACAGAACATTTTAGTAAGACATCTATCATGTGCAGGGAGATTACCTGTTGTGCTATCTCTGGATCTTCCTTACACCCAGAGAGAGAGAGAGAGAGAGAGAGAGAGAGAGAGAGAGAGAGAGAGAGAGAGAGAGAGAATGAATCTGCACAAACAGGGTTCCATGAGATAGGGCTGGGCTACAGGAGTAGCAGGCATGGTTCCCTGGGCCAGGTGAGCCAACACGGATGAAATCTACCAAAGCATATGTTTGAGCACAGGATCCCAGGTCCAACAAGAAAAGCTGATTTGTCCAACATCCACAAGCAAATTCCAGGCCAGAAGTAGAAAAAAAAAAAAAAGCCTGGGCCAAGGCAGCAGCCAATAATGACAACAGCCCAGGCAGCGCTGTGTAAGACTGTTGCTCACCTTGCACGATGCTGTTGTCATGAGAGAGTGACACCCTCAACACAGCCTGGCACGCCTGAGTCTTTCCATAAAGTCAGAATTTATTGAAGGACAGTACGATCACCAGCGAGGTCCACTGGTCAGCTTTCACTCCCCAGGCACTCTGGATTTCACGCAGACGCCAGAACAAGCCAATCACAAACGTTTTTATTCCACCCCAATCCTAACGACTCATAGCATGTATCACAGGTCATGCAACTATTCACAGTTTGCAGAACAGCTTTAAAAGGAGCAGAACTAAAAGCAAAGGCAGAGCCTCTACCAACGCAAAGTGGTCGCAGCAGGTGGCGAGGTAAGACTTGGGTTAGGGTTGTGGTGGAGACTAGGGTTGGTCAGGGTCAGGTCCTACAGCAAGCAGTGTCTGGTAGGCAGCCCTGAGCGAGATCCAGGAAGCTGAAGCCGGGGGACACAGGCGGAGGGCATCACCTGCCCATGGGCGAATCATTCACCCACCATGTCTGCTGAGAGGACGAGCAGATGCATGCCATGTACCCCAGTGCTGCACTCTCAGCTGGGGGTCGGGTCTGCCACATCTGACAAGCTAGGGGCCTGCTTCCTCTGATACAGCTTTGATGCCTGGTCTGTGTGTGCCTGGGCACAGACTTCATTTGATAAGCTCACTGCGGTACGTTTTTATCAGCACAATATATTTATTAGTTTGGGCTGTGTAGCTAGGGGTTGTTCTTTCCCAGAAATTTGTGTGTTTGACATTTGGTGGTGACAGAGGAATCACCACATTCGCCTACCCTAGCCCTTGCACTCAGTATAAAACACATCACTGCTTCAGGGATCGGAGCCGCTTAGGGGATGGCTCAGCCTGAAAGCTACTGTTCCACACACAGCATGGAGTAACTCACAGTGTGCTCGCCACACTTACGACGACTCTTCAAGCTAATATTTTGCTCATTTTTGAAGTGATTACAGAAAATTTTAAATATACACAAAAGGAAAGAGATAATGAAGCACCATTACCACCTACAAAAAAGTCACCTAGTCAGAGCGATTTCTGGTCCCTCCACACCCCCTCTTCCCACCAACGTGCCTCTCCCCTAGCTCTAAGGAACCGGCAACAACTCCTGTCAGGAAGGCAGGGGAGGCTGCGGGGTGTGCAGCCTCCTGGGGCCTGCGGTCTGTCCCTTTAGCTGAGAGGCAAACACCATTCATACTCCCTATCTGCTTCCATCAGGGGGCCCAGCACACACAGGTGGGAAAACAGAAGGAAACTGTCACATCTGAAAGGTTCAGGAGATGTCTCCAAGACCATACCTACCCCCTAATCATCAAGGACAAACAAATGACCCTTGGCACAGTTACTACCTGAACTCCTTGGGGATTTTTCCTCCTTGGGTCTGTTCACTGTGTCTTTCTAATTAAATGGTGTACTCTGGTCCTGCAAGTCCTCTGCCCAGCCCCTTCAGGATCCAACTGAAACTGCTGCCCTCAAGGGAAAAGCTTCCACATCCTGGCATCTGCCCATTTCTCAAGTCACTAGGAAACGACGATGGATTCATTTGGACACACAGAGCTCCAGACAGAGTACAGACACGTCACCAACGGTGTGACGTGTAGCTGACTCCTAAGGAACCATTAGTCACCTTTCAGTCTCCAGTGCCTCCCAAGGACCTGACACACAGTGGGTCTTTGGTTCATAGTGATTAAATAAAAAGCAAATAAAATGACCAGACGACAACGGTAGCAACACACCTTACGCTCTGAAAATCAGCACATGCCTCTCGCCAGGTAGACAGCAAGGTGCCTGAGCTGATGAGCCCTGATGGAGGAAAGCCCCACGTGCAGAGAACACTAATTTCAGGGCTCAGGGACCTGACAGACAAGCCTGACTGGCTGCCTGAACCCTGCACCGCGACGCTGACTCTAATCGCACCCTCCACCAGGCCCTGTCTGAACTCTGGTCTCTATCTCCCAGCGTCCATGACACCAGCATCACCCAACAATGCACACTACCCCCCCTTGCACCCAGGGCCAGCCTCTCTCTGGCAATGAATATGTGAAAAATGTCACTGGACCATTCAAACCCCAGGGGATGATGGACTGATCCCACCCCTCACCCAATCTTGGCACACGTGCTGTTTGACAGAACAAACACACCCTCCCACACACCCCCCACCCCGTGTCCGGCAACTTCCATGCACAGCAACAAACCTGCTTTCAAGAAGGCAGACCTCGTCCTATCCACCTGCCTCTGGAACCTCACTGGGCCCATTCCTGAAATTGCCTGCTCACATTCTGACCCAGCGTGAGCTGGTGAAAAAGTCACCAGCTCTTCCCTGTACTCAGGCTGTGGGTTTTCTCTTGAAGGTTAGCCCTGTAGATTCTGTTGGTGTTTTCTCTTTGTCAGTCAGAACAACCAGGTCAAGGTCAGTCAAATAGCTCAGCAGACTAAAGCGCCTGCAAGCAGATGCAGTGGCTAGGGTCCGATCCCTGGGCCTGCCATGCCGGCCCTGCCCCCAGGGACAAGCTGAGATGGCAACTGAGACTGGGCTTGGTGGCGCACCTACAATCCCAAATCCCAGCTCTGTAAACAGGTGGATCACTACGAGTCTGATCTAGTAGTGAGACCCTGAACACCCTGTAGACCGTTCCCTAAAATACAAAAAAACAAAAAAAAAAACAAAAAAAAAAAAAAAAAAGGAACAACTAAGTCACCTTAAATGAGCTGCAAGCCTTGGTACTTCAAGCTCTATTGTCATTTTATGCTCCTCTGAAGAATAAAGATGTTTTAGTATGGTAATTCACAGGTTATAAACCACTCATCCTCTCTCCAGGGTAAACCAAATGGGATATACTATTCCTAGATTTTTTTAAAAACATTCTATTTGTTCTTAGGACTTGTAACAATTTCTCAGAGCGACAGTCTGTTTCCATGGAGTATGGAGTAGCTACGCCATTCCCCACAATGGAAAGGGTTCAGGAGGATTTAACATCCTGTGCTACTGGCAGATCTCGATCCTCCTCGCCTCTTACGAAGAGCACACTGAACCCTGGCACATGCAGAAGCCCAGTGGCACCTCACAATTTAAAGTGGAGCAAGAGGAGGAAAGATGTTTACACAGGAGCCCTGGAGGCTGCACGCTGGGAACAGAATCCGCCTCCACATGCCTATGTCCCTGAAATGACCTGTCCACCAAGCAGCTTGGAAACAATGTATTCACCTGACCCGCTGAGTTCTCATCTAACCAAGAGCTCACAGGCCTTCAGCTAAACTTCTGTGCAGTCCGAGGGACAGAACTTCTCAGGGGCTCCCAGGAAATAGGGTTGAGGCACTCACCGGAGCCTTGACAGCAGGACTCTGGGTGGGAGAGGAGCAGCGGTGTCTGAGTGGCAAGGATGGAGGAAAGGCTGGCACCTGCCAGGGAGCCAAGGACAGCTGGAGCGCAACAATGTGGCAAGACGTTTAGGGGCTGCCCGGGCACTCCGAGCATAGGGAAATAATGGCGCCTGTCTATGCCTAAACTAAGCCATCACACTGCTAAGTCTCTAGAATAGGCAAGCTAGGCTTGAAGTTAACAGAACCACTCTCTCTCTCTCAAAAATGACCCTTTAACCTCCTGTCACATCATCTGGCCTCTTGGATGAGCCTAACCTCTGCATAAACAACATCAGACTGTGTGCTCTAAGAACCAGCTCGGAGGGGCCGGCGACATGGTTCTAAAGCGCCTGCGTAGGCAAGCTTAGGCAACCGCAGGGACCACGGTCTCCAGCACCATATGCTGTGCCAGCCTCACCCCCAGGGAAGGCTGAGTAGGCCATAAAAAAAAAAAAAAAAAGAACCAGCTCAGGGACTGAGTGGGTAAATCTCTGCTTTCCGTTAGGATCAGTGTTCTCATCCTCAAAACAGGTTTGTTCTAAGTGGCCAGGGAAAGCCTCTTTAGAGCATTTAAACATTTTTATAGAAGGGATGGTGCTACGGCTGAGCATTTCTGAAGGTTTATGCAAGGAGGATTTGGTCCCCAGCATGGAAGTTGATGGAATTCTGGAGAAATTAGATCTAGGAAGATTCACTGTATGGCCGGCGAGATGGTTCAGTGGTCTAAAGCGCCTGCTTAGGAGGGCTCAGGCAACTGCGGGAACTGCAGTTCGATCCCCGGCACCACATGCTGCGCCAGCGCCAGCGCCACCACCAGGGCAGGCTGAGCCAGCCACAAAATGAATAAACAAACAAACAAACAAACACAACAAGCAAACAAATAAATAAATAAATAAATAATTTAAAAAAAAAAAGATTCACTGTAGCACTGCCCCAGAAGGGAATTCTGGCTTCCCGGAGTGACTTCTCAGGGAAGCGAGCTGTTCTCCAAGCCCGAGCCTGGCCCTGACCCTTCTCTGCCTTCCTGTTTTGAGATGTACTGTCCTGGTCCTCTACTCACCCTTACTTATGTGATCTGCTATGACATCTTTACCAGAGGCTGAACAGACAGGGTAGCCAATCTGGGACTTTCAGCTTCCAATACTGCAAGCCAAACAATTTTTTCTGCATAAAGTTAGTCTGCTGCGGGCTCTCTGTGACAGCAAGGGAAGGCTGCCACGAGTATGAGGGGCTACTCGCCTTCTAGAAGGAGCGCCTCCAGGTAGACTGGCTCCATTTACAGACTAAGCACTGCTCTAGATTCACTGCCAAGCCCTGAGCACCAAAGAGCATCAGCTAGAAGTGAATGAGTTCCTCGAACACTACTTTCTCAGAAATCATCCATTTTTTTTATTTTAATCGTTTATGTATTTATGTATTTGGTGCAGGGTCTCACTATGCAGCTCAGGCGCATAGCAATCCTCCTGTCTCAGCCTCCTTGACACTGGGATCATAGGCATGCATGTTCCACCACGCTCAGTTTTGGTAGCTTGCCAAGTGTACTCAGGGTTCCAGGACCAACGCACTGCTGGGGATTGAACTGGGTCCTTGGACTTGGCAGGCAGGTGCTCAGACCACCAGGCTATCTCTCCAGCCCCTAGAAATCAGCTTTTAAAAAACTAACAACCACAGCATCTATTCTAGGAAACAGTTGTGACAATGAGAGTCCTCCACAGACTCAGAAAGTCCAGAGAAGAGCATCCATCCCCTCCCTGCCATAAGCCGCTGCATGTGGGGGGACACCACAACGAGGGTCCCATGCTGTGATCCACACATGGCTCAGCTGTGATCTGCACTAGTACAAAGTGATGTCTTTGCCCTGCACGGAGGAGGGACAAACCACGCAAGCTGTAGGGACCGGCAAGTTTCCACTTCAGGGAAGCAAAACACAAACATTTACCACGAGTAAAGGCTCACGATCCATACGCATAAAAAGCTCTTTGCTGTCTTTTTAAAAATACACCCGAGCTAGTGCCACAGAAGAAAAGGAGAACCAGTTCTGGCAAGGAGAAGGGACAGGGCTAGAAAGCCATGATCTTCGACCTGCAAGTCCCTTACAGAGCAGCAGTCTAAGGTCCAGCAACCTAGGAGCAACACCAGCGTGGCCACGGCCTGGACACCTGTAGATATAAACGCTTCCAGGGCAGATCCACTGTGCAGCTAGAGCCACATGCCCTACCCCAAAGCCCAGGCTAGATGGCAAACAGGACTGGCAAAGAGCTGTGAAATTCACAGCCATTCTGAGAAACTGAACTGCAGGCATAGATACTAATAACAACACAGTGACAACGCCAAGAATAAAGAAAGAGGGCCTGTGCTTCGGCATGTCACTTCAAGGTGCAAAACTCCAAAAGAACACAGTGAAACTGAGTGCTTGGAATATTGAGTGTAGTGGGGGCATCGAGTCTTTCTACATGTGTCAAAACGTACAGCTCGGTTTAGACCCGTGCATGCAAGCATGCACACCTGGGCACGCATTCCCTCATAACTGTGGTATGGAAATTTTAAATAAGTTAGAAATACATGGAGGGGAGGGGAAGACAATATATTCACTCAACCCAGTAATTCTCAGTCTTGGCTGAATTGCCTAGGAAGCTTAAAAAATCTTGTCCAGGCTGCACACCATGTCAACTCCACCAACACAAGGCAGGACGGGATCTTCAGTAGTGTCCAAAGAGCCCCCTCTGAGTACAAGGGGCAGCCCCAGCTAACACCAGTAGAACAGCAAGAAGCTACCAGCAAAAATGACCTCAGCTACGGAGCTTACAGACATGCCTTGTGCTTGCTTCAGCAGTACATGCACCAAGTGTAGCTGAAGCCCACCTGCCTCTTTCCTACCTCCCACTCACCTGCAGAAGGCCGCCAAAATCTACTCAGTGTCCAAATGTCATGGTTTTGTTACCAACTTCAATTGGGTTTCAAGGCACTGGGATGATCCATGAGCCAAACACGGAGGTGTGCTGACACCCACCAGTAACATTCCTCATAGCCTCAGCACCTGCTGATAATCAGAGGGAGCAATGGCTCTCAAGCACCAGAAGTCCCTGGAGACAAAATGTGACAAACTGCTGACCCCACAGCGGGTGCCTGAGTCGGGAACTCTGGCAGGGACCTGAATTAGAATCTGAATTTCTAACAAGCCACTTGGAGGACCAGGGCACTACAGAAATTTGCACCAAGTAAATAGAAACCTAAGAGCCAACAACTAGCCTGAACCAGAGAAGCCACAAGTTAAGATGGTCAGAGCCCCGCCTATCGGTCAGTTTTCACCTCAAGCTGTCACTCCAGTTCTGACATTGAAATAGAAATTAGAAGGATTTCTGTGAATCGCACAACTTACCTTGCTTAAATACTTGCAGTCAAATAAAAGGCATCATTATTACTAAAAAACTGGTTGGTTGGACTGGTGAGATAGCTCAGTGGTCTAAAGTACCTGCTTAGACAACCACAGAGACCTTGGTTCAATCCCTGGCACCACATGCTGCGCCAGCCCCACCCACAGGGTAGGCTGAGCTGGCATAACATACATACATAAAGTTAATTTTAAAAAAATAAAATAAAACTGGTTGGAAATGCAGAGGCTGGGCCCATCCCAAGTCTACAGGGCCAGAATCTGCCCTAAGGGCCATCTGAGTGATTCACAAGCACAGTAACATTCTAGAAGCACCAGCCTGACCAGGCCCTTCATTCATATGCCACAGAGTTTCTGAGCACCTACTCTGTGTATGTACACAGCAGTGAGTAGGGCAGACAGATATCTGTCCTCCTGGGGCTTTTACAAAGCACTAGGGTCCTGGGCTTGCCCAGGGTCACTAGGCCAACTCGTGTCAGAGACAGATTTGGAGTCCAAGTCTCCTACTGACCTGCACAGCGCCAGAAAGAAGTCAACCGCCTTATGGTGTTAGGAAATGCACACTCGGTCTTCTTCCTAGACTCTGGCTTACAGCTCCTAAAACCATAGGATTTTTCTGGATGCTAAGAGTATAGTTTCCATGGTGACGAAATAACAGATGACTAGGGACTTCTAGGTAGCTTCAGGATGGAGGATGCTTAGGCCTGAGGGTCAGTCCCCACCTCTAACCTCTGGGGAGGAGACAGGTGCTAACAGTGGAGTGGATCCCCAGACACCAATATGTAACTGACTATCAATAAGGAATAAACTGTTCACAAAAATCTAAAGGATGGGATTCGGGGCCTCCAGAAAACTGAACTCTGGGATCTCCCCGAGGAGATGTGTCCGGAGGGGGCACAAAAGCTGCAAGCACATTCCCCACAGCCCGCCCTACATAGCTCAGCTGCACCTTTCCCTGAGTTCTAGGAGCCTTTCTCACAAATTAATGAAACCTGAGGAAAGTGTCATGACAACCCCAATTTATAGCCTACGACTGGCATCTGAAGAGGGGGAAGTTTAGGGGAACTGAACCCTCAACATATGAGATATGATGCCATCTCCAATACATCTGTCTGAATCAAAGCGGAAGGTACCCAGCCAGGGAGATGCTCGGAGGTTGGTCAGGAGAAGTTCTCCACATTTTGGGAAACGGAAGTCACAGAAGCATTCTGTGTAGCATTATGATGGGTACAATAGGAAAAACTGAGTTTTCCTGGAAATTCTTACATATCTTCATCAAATAATTTTGGGAGTAAACTCACCAAGAAATACATGAATCGTTTCTACATAGCAAAAATTTCTACATTCCAAAACCTGGAAATCAAAATTCTACTCTTGGCTGAGGAGACAGCTCAGTGATCTACGCGGCTGCCTGATAAGCACAAGGACCCAGGTTCAATCACTGCTACCACATACCACGCCAGCCACCAAAATAGGGTGTGGTAGCACAGGCCTATAATCCCAGCACCGGGGAGCTGAGGCTAGAGGATCACTATGAGTCTGAACTGTGTAGCAAGACCCTGCACCAAATAAATAAATGAACAAATTTTAATAATAATAAACTCTATTCTCTGGCCAAATCATCATCACTAGATTATACTAGACAAATAGAGTATTTATTTAGATAAATATTTCTTACAGGTTTTAGAACACAACGAAAAATATCCATATTTTGAGAAGAAAACCATCTTGACCACAGGCTTTACCCGACATTGACATCTTCAATGTGCTCAGAACATACTGTCTGATACATCTTGGTGATAATCCAATTATTTAGTGTTCCTTCCTCCGTTCCTTCTAATCTTATAAACTACTCTCTGGCCAAGGGAGTGCTAATATTTGTCCAGCTGGGTGCCTTTTATAGAACAACCAATTCAATCACTTTGTCCCAATCAAAAGAAGGAAACAGCCCCAGCAAGGCGATGTGGGCATGCAGAGTCACAGCAGAATGCAGCACAGCTTGGCACAGCAGAGTCGGGCTTTCAATTCTGCTCTGCTCACTCTGGGTCCCTTCTAACTCTCAGTGAGGTCCCTGGACAAAGTCTGCACCTGGAAGCTCATAGGAAATTCAGACCCTCAGGCTTCAACCTAGATCTGCCAAATGGTGTCTGTGTTTTAAACCCCAGGAAGCTGATGTCCACTGCAATGATTGGGAAGCATTAAAGGGGGACAACCCAGAGCTGAATGGTCACGTCTCACTTTTTAAGACAGATGACAGGGGCCGGGGAGATAGCTCTGGGGCACAAGTGCCTGCCTGGCAAGTGCAACGTCGTGAGTTCAAACCCTGGTCCCGCCAAAAACAAAAAACAAAACAATAAGACAGATGACAAATGTCTGCAAACACAAGCAAACAGCTGCTAATTATCAGAGCCCAGTGATTCGCAGGGCTTGCTGGGTGGGGTCTTTCTAACGGCTGCCCACAGGCTGCTGGACAGGATCTCTCACCTGTCCAAGCGCCCAGCAAGTCTCTGGGCCACATGCTAACATCTGCAAACACCCATGGGGCATTATAATACCATCAAAATGCATTAGTCTTCCATGGCCATGATAAAATATTACCTGAAAATAATAATTTGAAGCCAGAAAAATCTATTCTGATTTATAGTTTTGGCCGTTTCAATTCATGGTTGCCTAGTTTTTGGATTTTTTTTTTTTTACTTTTGAACCTGTGGTCAAGTACAATAACAGGAAATAGTCGTGAAATAGTCCCTCATCTCGCCATAGACAGGGAGGAGGGAAAGAAAATGGTCCAGGGAGAAGGAGCTAGGGAGAGACATGCCCTCCAGGAGGATATCCAGCAGCTCACTGTGCTTCCCTGAAAATAAGACCTAGACAGGAAATAACCATCCTTGACAACTAGAGATCAAAATGCTAGCCCCAACCAGCGTATCCTTGACATACCTGCCTCACAGAGCAGGGGACATATGGGGGATGGGGCTGGTATGTTCCATCACTAGTTTTCAAGGCTGATCACTTTCTAGCTATCTCTTATTTTTGGGACAGGGGTACCCTTCAGTGAGGCCCCACTGCCTGATGCATGGACTAGCTCATCGATGGGCAGACCCACGGCGAGGTCAGCACTCCCCGTCCAGTCTCCACTCTGGGCCACTGCTGCCTCGAGTAGTGAGGCAGGAGACTCTCGGGGACACTGCGTGATTAAACCACCATGCCATTCAGACCAAAAACCAGAGCTCACCTTGTGTCTATTTACCTTTCTTATAAGAGAATGACCCTATTATGGCTCATCAATACCTGGACTGGAGCCCTTGCTACTAAGCATAAACTAGGTCCACACAGCTGCTGGGGAGAAGGCTGAGGGCAGGGACACAAGGAACACAGTCCACCACCTTTCTCCAACTTGACTTAGGTTTAACTGCGGAGCATAAGCTACCTGACTGAAAGTTACTAGCTGGTTATTTAAAAATGCATGCTCCCAGGCCCAAGAATCCACATGCTTAGTAAACCTTTTCTCACAAACTCCTACCCACATGAATATTTGAGGCCAACTCCTGACCTACATTCACAGTTCCATGAGAATTAGCAGGTTCGTCACTTGATTTTCACAATTGCAAGGCATCATGGTCCCCCTTGTGTGTGTGTGCCTGAATGCACACTACAAAGCACCCAGAGACTCCTAATGCAGGAGAGGCCTAGTGTCCAGACACACATCCACATCACTCTCACACTGTGAAGCTGGGGCCCGCAGGCGCCTCACTTTCCAGTGACGCATGGCCTGTCTACACACAGACCAGTCCTGCTCCCTGAGCCCTCACACATCAGCCCTCACACAGAAGCGAAAACACTTCCAAACAGATGTCAACATCACCTGGGATACAGCTGGGGAGAGATGCTTTGGGGCCAACAACTTAAGCTGATGGAGAAGACACAAGACAGAAACTTTTGGCTTCAGCTTAGAAGTAAAACACTTTTAGGACAACCACGGGGTCTGTTCATCATCGAACACCTCTTGACCCACTGAGGACAGAGTCCCTGAGTCTATGAGGACTGGCCGGGCCACTGCATAGAGGGGGCTAGATGAATGGGGTACTGGTCTCACTGGTCCCTAGAGAGAACCCTGAGGAGGAGCCCGGGCACGCACACAGGTATAACATGATCTGAAGGTGAACAGAGTGGCTACATGTGTGCTTCTGTCTACAGCAAATGCATGGATGTTTTCAAGCCATTAGAAAGAAAAGCAGATACTGACTTTTGCCTTAAGTATTTGACTGGCCTAGTTGAGTACACTGATGATGTCAAATAGTAAGTGTATGATCTACAAGACCAATGGCGTTGTTGCCTGCCCACCCCTCAGCCCTCATACCCATGTCTGCCATCAGTGCAACACTAAAGCCTTCTTCCATTTACTCCTGTGGGCAGGTCTGCAGCAGCCCCCATGGGCAGCGGTGCTGCAGGCCCAACACGCCACCACCACTGAGCCTGAGCCTCTGAGTTCCTGAGCAGAGTGCAACAGACTCCCAGGCCCCTGGCCTGGGCTAAAGGCACAGCAGGGTTATGTGGGAGGTATCTGGCCTAGCACGCTGCTAGGCAACAGCACCTGTGGGAAGGTTGCATCTCTGGGACCCAATCACCTGATCCCTTAAACTATCCTAAAAGTCCTTCCAGGCAGAATGGCCCATGAGTCTAGGCAAATGTTCTATTTCCTACAAGGCATCTGGCACCCTGTCATGAAGAGAACACAACAGAAGAAGCCAAAAGTGGCTAAGAAAGGGTGACTACAGCATGTTTTCAACAATTTCTAATATCCAAGGAAAAGATAAAACGACATTCTAACACTGTCACAGAGCAGGCATTGTACTAAGCTGCAGCACAGCTCTGCCAAAGGCCTAAGAAAATATGACCGGAAGGGGAGGACACTGAGGTCCTGGGGGGCTAGTGAATGACCCGCTTGAGAGGCAAGCACAAGAATATGTTTAATAAATTCTAGAAGAACCAAGTTGCAGAAATCGGCACGCGTCTGTTCATCTCACGCCAGCTCTAAATCATCTGAGAGACCGGTACCCACTTATGGGAGATCTGAGACTGCTCGGAGTGCCGCCCTCACCTGTAGATGACGCCTGCCAAGCTAACTCTGCTGAGCAGAGCAGACACAGGGAAGAAGCAGGGGACTGGGGCTCTGCATAGGAGTGTGACAGCCACAGCAAGGCACAAACGAGCAGGAGCCACGTGACCGAGTGTGGAGCCTGAAGACTCCCACGTAGGTGGGCGTCGTGGCACATACCTATAATCCCAGCTCTCAAGAAGCGGAGGCAGGAGGACTGCCGCGAGTTTAAGGCCAGTCTGGGCTACAGAGCGAGTAGCCCAACTTGGACTACAGAGTAAGACCCTGTCTAAATAAATAAACTAGCTAACTTTAAAAAAAAAAAAAAGATCAACCATTTACATAGCTCCTACTTACAGATTTTAATTCATGTATTAGAAGAAATTTTGATTTTGCAGCACTGAAAAGGTTATCAGGGCACAGTAATGCTGGGATAGCCCAGAATTCCCCCAGTAAAGAGTCGGGTGGGGCCCCACTTGGAAAGGAGGGGTGGGGGTTGATGGTTCCAGATGCTGCACTGTGAAGCTCAGAGTGATTCCCACACCAGATGGTCCCCCAAACAGGCCTCCCAGAACACAGGAGCAGCTGGGGACCCCAGGCATCTGGGCTGCTCCACAGGCTGCTGGGCTCTCAGGCCACCTCGAGGCCGGGAGCTCCCTACAGCCGGGTCAGGTGGGGAGCGCTACGCAACACAAGAGTGCTACGTTCCTACAGCAATGTGCAACTTCATCGCTTTCTGTCTTCGCTTTCTAACTTAAGCAGTTTTTAAGTGGCCTTCATGATACTGACCCCAGTTCACTGAGGCATGCAAATGGCCACTTTTCATAAATGTCCCTCCTGTCCCACATTTAGGAATGTCTATGCTCCTTGGGCTAGGGAGATAGCTCAGTGGTCCAAGTGGCAAGCTCAAGGACCCAGGTTCCATATCCAGTACCACATGCTGTGCCGGCCCAGAACTGCAGACAGGCAGTGCCTGCCCTGAAATTGGGCGTGGCGGCACACACCTGTAATCCCAGCGCTGGGGAGGCTGAGACGGGAGGATCATTACAAGTCTGAACTGCATGAGGCAAGACCCTGTACCTACCAAATAAATAAATAAATAAACAAATAAATAAATGAGTTTTTTAAAAAATTAAAAAATAAAGAAAAGAATATCTATGCTCCAGGTTATGGGGTTGTGTTCTATGTATGTTCCTGGATCAGGCTAGTTTTCCTGTATTGTTACTGCAGTACTTATTTCTAGTTTGGGGCTGGCAAGATGGCTCAGCAGTCTAAAGCGCCTACTTAGGCAAGCGGAGGCTAGCGCAGGCTAGTGCAAGGACCACAGTTCAATCCCCCATACAACATGCTGCACCAGCCCCACCCCTAGGGCAGGCTGAACCAGCAATTTAAAACAAAAAAAAAAAAAAAAGATACACTTATTTCTAGTTTGATATGACGATTATAGGTAAAAGTATATGAAATTCTCTTATTATATCAATAGATTTGTCAGCTTTTCCCTATAAGGATCAACTCATTCCCATTCGCTCTCTCTCCCTTTCTCTCTCCCCCCTCCCTTTCTTTCTTTCTATACACACACACACACACACACACACACACACACACACTTTTCTGGGCAAACTAGCACAGAATTAATATATATTTATATATTGCAGATTCAAAGCTTAGCTTTCATGAGATCATTTCAGCTGCCGCTTCAGGGTAGCTCGAGTGTGAATCCCAACCGTGCAACCTCCTCGGTGGGCTCAGAGGAGACGCTCTCGACCTCCCAGGACTCTAGAGAGGACTGCACAGTGAAGGCCATGTCACATGCTCAGCTGAGTGCCCAGCGCTAAAGAAGCTGCCTCAAACAGAAAGACCCACGCCCAGAACCTCCAGCGGCTCCCTGGAGCAGCTTCCTAGTATCGGATCACAGACCGCGGCCCCTTCCCTTGTCAATCAGAGACCTGGGTGGGGCAGAGGAGGAGGTGGGCGGAGAGTACCAAGCACCAGCAGCAGCACCATAGCTGCTGAAGAGGTCATGTCCCCTGTCAGATCAACACTTTTTCTTCCCCAGCTCCACTTTACTTTGTTCCCTCTCGAGTTCACTTCCCCTCACTGCTGGCTGGAGGATGACGCTGAAACGGCCACCCAGGCACGCGTGTTCTAGATTGCGCTGCATCTGACGCAGGCAGGAGTCAGCATCTCAGCTCTAGGTGACGTCTGCGGCCTTGGTCCAGCCCTGGGCTCCATGAATGGGGGCTGGGAAGTAGAGGAGCTGAGCACCGATGACAGCCAGCTCAGGGCAGACCGTCCACTTCACGAACAGCTTTCCAGACTCCTCCAGCATTCTCCTGCATCTGGACGGGGTGTGTGAATCTTTGTCAAAGTCAAAGTTAATTGCACATCAGAGGGAGAAGATGCAATTTTTCTCCTCTGGCTTTTGAACTCTGAAATTCCCGCTTGGGAGTCATTCTGTTCTCGAAATGTCAGTGGCAGGGGAAGAAAAATATAACCCCAACAGCAGAATAAGCCAGCAAGAGAAGCTGCCAAACCGAAGAACATTCTTAGAAAGAGCCTCAGGGGTTACCACATCCAGCTTTTGCTTTTCAAAATAATAACATTTAAGAGAAAGAGAGAGAGAAAGAACTAGCCACACCTGCTGCAAAGCTACCTCTGGGACAAAGCTGTCACCTCCCATCCACATGAGGCAGGTGCTATGGCTTGGGTCTGGACATCCCCTGAAAGCCTCATGTGGTCAGAGAAGAGGTTTTTTTAGATGTGGCTGGGTCTCCAGTGTGTGATGCTGGGATTGACTCGGTGCAATACAAGGATTAAGGGTGTGAGAATTAAGGGTGGGAGAAGATAAGAGACAGTTTCTTAGGTCTCATCAATTACTATTATATTCTCTTTAAAATAATTTTTTTAAAAAAGTAAAAAAAGACCAAAAAATTTTCTTGAAAGCAAGTGTTCATGTTCAATTATTTGTCCAATCTTGCATAACTGTATCTATTAATCTAAGCAATAGCTTTGATGATAAAAATACATAATAGAACTATTGTTAATTAGCTATTCTTGTTTTGAAAATCTGGAACATATGTATTGTATGTCACCCTGTTTCTTTGTTTTGGCTGTTTTTGCTTTTGCTGTTACTCTTCAAAATAAAATTCAAAAACGAAAATACTTTTTTTTCTTTTTTTTTATGCATTTAATAACAAATAACAATGTGAGTTTCAAAACACATTAGTAGTACATTTCCAGTATTTGATACAATGCATATTGTTGTCCTCCTCGTAGTTATACAGAGTGCAGGGTATAAACGTGATAATTTTTCTAGTCATTATTGGTACAAAAGAATTGCTTATTGAACTAAGAGAAAATAGTTGTTTACAGAGTCCAGTATTCTATAATCGCAATGGATTACTGGCAGAACTGGCAATGACGGAAGCTGTTGACTTAAGCCTTTTACAGCTTAGCATACTAACCTAGCTTTATGTTCTATGCCTTGTGGTTAAACTTTTCTGCTGGGTGGTTAAGGGCAAGTTAAAGCAAGATCTGTATAACAAAACATGTAACTTTTGTATCTCCCAAGGTCAGTCAAATCTCCTCAGGATTTACTTTGAAACCATGTACAGTGCTTTGCAGAACTGTTGATAGTGTCAGCCATCTGGATGAGTCACGGCCATTGCTTGACCAGTTTGTTCTCTGTGAAAGCCTGAGAGAATGTAAGAAAATGCTTTTCAAGGAAAAAAAAGAGCGAGGCTCATCACCAGTCCCATGTTTTCGCCACCTTCTGCCTGGCATGTAGTTTCTCCTCTGTGATGCCCCAATGCCGTGCCACCTGGTCTTGGGTCTAGATGTCCCCTCATGCCCCCACCAGGACTATGAACTGAAACCTCTAAACATCATGAGCTAAATAAATATTTTTCCCCTAACTTTGGATGTCAGCTATTTTGTCTGCACAATAAGAAAAGTAACCAAAACAGCAGGTAACCACAGATATTCCACAGGGCACCTAGGGGGAGTTCCGGTTGGCTGCACCAGACCTTGGACTCAGGAAGCTGAATATCATGGGAACTGTACAAATGGATCACCACATCCCAACCAAAATTCAGAAACCAATCCCTGATCATCCAACTGTATGGCTCATCAAGCTCAAAAACGGCCTTAATATTACAGCATCTCTATCACATAGGTGCCACGTTTTTTGATATCTTCCCTCTAAAACAGAAGGGAAATGTCATCAGTGAACTCTATGCCCAATTTCTTGAAATCCATGGGAGCTTTACCATCACTCATCAAAGAGCAAAGCCGGGCACCTCCAAAGGACCCAACTCTAGGATGCTCCCAACCTACTTCCTCAACTGCCACATAGATGGCAGAAGCCTATTTGGAGAGGAAAAAGAAAGGGTATGTAGGATGTGATGTACTATTCAGCCACACAACTCTCGTCACCCATCAAGGCACAAGCTTACGGTAAACATTTGCATCCAGAATTCAAGAACTAAATACATTCAATGCTCAATCTCTTTGAGGCCTGAAAATGATAAAGGGAAATGGGGGGGGAGGGGCCCAAAACGAAAAGTAGAATATTCTCTCTCCCTCCGTTCATGCCATCAAGGAAAGTATCAGGGTGGCAGTTTCTGCACCTGTGATTTCACTTTTTACTCTGATAAGGACAAAGTGTGAGAGGAATTCTGCATAAGGGATCCTCTCAAAACTCCATCAAGTATAAGAAGTAAGAGGTCCCCAGCAAAATAGCTGGGCAAGGAAGAGTGAGAAGGGGGGCACCAAGGAGGAGACTTTTTAGGACTCTACTCAGAGCGCAGAACTCCAACAGCGAGGAACACAGAGAAGACAAATGAATGACAGTGAAGCCCCTAAGTCTGTAGTCTATGCCTCTATTTCCTTTTAAGAACACTTACAGGGGTGTTTACATTCATCCCCCAGGTCATTTTGCTATAGCCATGATTACCTGTGTCCAAGCAAGAGCAATTTGACCTACTGCTCCACTGTCAGCTGCAGGATGGAAACAAAACCTGCTTGCATGTGCATTCCTTACACACTGAAGAAGACAGCTGTGGAGGTGCCCACTTCAGCCTCTTCAAGGAGCTTTGGGGCACACAGACAGACTCCTGCCTGCAACAACCTTCACGTGGAAATCACAGGCTTCTCCAAGAAGCAGGCAGAGGGATGGACACCATTTCCCCTCATCAGTGCCAACTAACAAAAAACTTTAAGAGATGTACAGGGACGAAGACTCCGGAATCCCAGAGAAGTGGATGCATAAGCTCTTGCCTCAAAGTTTTCAACATTAACTAAAAGACTTGGTTTTTTTGTTTTTTTAAAAACACTTTTTTTTTTTTGATTGATAGAAAACTTTATTTTATTTTCTTCAACCACATTACATATTTGTTTGTGTTATGGTCAGCTCCGCCTTCCCTGGGGGGTGGGGGGCGGCGCAGCACGTGGGGCCTGGGATCGAGCCGTGATCCCTGCGCTTTGACCTAAACTTCCGATGCACGCGCTTTATACCGCTAAGCCATCTCACCAGCTCAAGACTTGTTTTTTTTAAGAATAAAAATAGTAAAAATAAAAAAGCCACTTTAAAATGATACAGAGGGGCTGAGGAGACAGCTCCATGGCACAAGTGCCTGCCTGGCAAGTGCAAGGTCATGAGTTTGAATCCCAGTCCCTCAAAAATAAATAAATAAATAAATACATTAATTAATTAAAATGATATAGAATTTCACTAAACAAAATGACAGAAATTCAACAATAGTTGTTCTATTGCCTATTGTCTTCACATTCCGTTGTTCAGATTACCAGATATAAGCAGCAAAATTGGTCCAAAACATTAAAAGAGAAAAAAAAAAATTGTTTCTTTCAACAGACCAATAGAAATTAGCAGTGCAATTATCCCAGCTATCCTGTGTGAGTGCACGCGTGCGTGTATGTGTCCCCCCTTCCTTCCTTCCTTCCTTTCCCTCATCTGAGTTGTTCCTGCCCTTGGACAGCTTCTCTCCCTGCACCTTGTGGGTCTGCACTGGACGACGGCCCTTTCTGGAGGCGCCATCACAGCTGTACACACCCATGTAGCGCTGCTCTAGCCACTGCGGGTCACTGAGAACTGTGCAGCTGGCTTTGTAGCCTTCAAGCCGCACAAAGCACTGAGCCGCTGCGGCTCGCATGCTCCTCCCCTGCACCAGCCCCAGTGCCTCTCGGTCCTTCCCTTACTCCCCAGGCTGACTTCTCCAGCTGGCACTGCCTGCACCAGCCCGCAAAGCAAGGGGCCGCAGGGAGTCATCAGCTCACAGCTCTCGGTGTTGCACGGGCACCAAACTCCCAAGGTTAAGCTTATTTAATATGCTCTCATCATCTCCCACTAATGATTTAAACCGAAAAGGCACAGGAAGCAAATCCCCTCGGCGGCTCACTTATGAGCCACAAGGGACGCAGCTCTACAACGAAGGTGTGAGCAGGAACAGAAGACTCAACATGGCCAAAGCCAAAACACCTCTGCCTTGATGCTATTAATATTTATGAGCTATCTACCACCAAGAAACGCTTAGCCCCTTGCACACAAAGGTCCTGCATTCGCCAACATTAAGTGGCATATGACCTACCTCTTACCAAAGGATGTGTCTGATCTAAAATCTTCAACTCCACAGTAAAGCCTTTGGGCTCCAAGACTTCACCTAGCTCTGCTGCTTAGCGCTCTGTGACCTCAGCCAATGTGCTTGACCACTTACCACCTCATTTATTAATCTGTGACATGGGAATAACAGTAGTCACTGTCTAGTAGCACTTTAGGGAGGTGTATGCAAGTCAGTGTTTCTAACTGTGCTTAGAACTCTGAGTGACCCCTGTAACTGTGCAGTAGATCTTAAACACCGCTGCTCCTTCTCAGAGCCCGATTGTCTTCCTGGCACTGAGGGAAGCAGGGCTCCAGCTATGGGCTCTCGCTGGGGGCTGTGTTTCTGCACAACTTGTAGCAGGCAGCTAAGAAGGCAATTCTACTGCTTCCAGAGCCTGGAGTGAGCTCTCAGAGAAGCTTACAGGCCACAATGCTGCTAATGACCTAACACATGACAACCCTATCTGCCCCTCAACTCTCAACTCCTTCCCTCCTTCCCTCCTCTAAGACAAGGAACTAGGAAGGAATGCTGCCATCCCGCTTTAATGAGAGCCTACTATGTGCTGACAGAAGCGCCTCCCCACACCACTCTCCTCCTGGCCCTCTCATGTGTGGGCAACGCCGTTACTCCCATTCCTCAGAACAGTGAGGCTTAAACTGCCAGAGCAACACACCCAGTGATATGAAATTTGTAGGGCTACACAGCCTTGCAACAATTTCAGTTGAAAAGAGACAGACAGACACACAAACCTTGCCCTACAGGTCTGTACTGCCAAACCAGGACATGCCACAAAAGAGCAAGCAAGCGAGTGGTGCAGGAAACAACGGGAAGGCTGCGACAGTCTTCTAACACTCACAGTGTTCCACGACTTCTATAAAAGAGATTAGAATACAAATGGAGTCCTCCATATCCACAGTAAGTTATTTTAAGGTTTCTTTTGTCAAAAAGCACAGAATCAAAGTATTAGAGGGCAATGATTATTTAGATCTATTACAAAACCATAGCCAGCATCTCATTTTTTTTCCTCTTTAGCCTGAAAGCGAGCACAGACCACCCTACCAAGCAAGTTTAAAAACCACAGTAGAAATAAAGTTTGTGGCAATTTTATGTGTGCTTTTGTAAGAATTTAACTTAATGCATTTTCCAAGTAAAAATCACCACGCCTCCAATCACATATTGTGAACCCAAAAAGACTTCACTGGGATTTTCTGTTAACAGAAAATCTGGGCATAAAAAAGGGAAAAGTGGGCAGGGGGAGTAGAGCAAGCCCAAGGAGCAGGCAGGTAGAAAACGCAAGGGGAGAGGTCCAGGAGCAGGGACTAAGGGGACTACGAAGGCTCCAAGGGGGTTGGTGGTGGGGAGGTTCTGGGAATTCGGAATTAGCAGCCACCTCTCACTGTCCTTGGCTGTAGCCGACCTTCCACCCACTGCGGCAACCTCATGCTTGTTCATCCACACTCGCTGATCTCTAGTGCACAGTGACAGGGACCAGGGGCCCTCACTACAAAGGAGCAGGAGGCCGCTCAGCCACGTCCTCCAAAGCACAGTGTCCCAGGGGAGACCACACGGTCTCTGAAGGTCATCCCCCAGGGAACCCACATCCCCTCCTTCCTTTCTATTCACCCCATGCTCCTCAGATGGAACGCAGAGCCCAGGTGACCCAAACACAGCTCAGGACCTTCAGGGTGCAAGTCCTGACCTCACCACCTCCCTTCAATCTTAAACAGCGCAAAAATAAAGCCTCTTAGCTATCAGAGCAGGAGATGAGGGCCAGCTTATTAAGAACGATTGCACAGCATGAGACAAAATGATTCATCACCTGGTACCAGAGCTTCTGGGCAGTTAGGTGAGGTAGGCAGACACCGCCTGCTGCGACTCAGACACCAGGCCATCGGCCAAGGGAAGAGACAGGAGAGAACAGCGATCCCGAGTCCGCAGTAGCTGTCTAGAAGCACACACGGGTGTCAAGCGCAAACCACAGGGCCTGAGACAATCACAGGTCACCACCAACGCCACGGAGCAAGTGTGCTCTCTTGTCCGCAAGATAAATTCTCTCTTCTTTGTAGTCAAAATAAATCTTGAGTGAAATTTAGGATTCTTTAAGCAGAACAGGGAAACTAACTAGACATCAGCTTAATATAATTAGGACCAAAATAAGTCCGCAACCCACACAAAACACTGCGAACACTGACCGAAGAGGGAAGGATGCTGTACGTCATCTGCAAAGAAGCAAGGACAGAAATTCACGTGCTCCTCTGGATCTGGCTTAAACACTGTCGCTAACAGCTCTGTAGCGCCTTACTCTTGATTAATAAGTAAGAATTTCAGGCAAGCTGCAACACACAGGCAAAAAAGGACACCCGCAGGCCACTCTCTCTCCAAATCCATGTCTCCAGCCGTGAGGGAAGACAGCTGGGCTTGGTGGCCGGTACGGAGCCACCATGTCCAATGGGTCCCGGGCGAGGATGCACACTGCAGCTGTCCTTCCCCACCCAGGGCCTTTTGGAAAAGGAGTTTACAGGCAGTAGGGCCTGGGGCTCTGGGTGCGCTTCCCGCAAGGAACACGCGAACTCGCCAAGGGATGGGCAGAGTTTGCCTACAACAGCAATGTCAAGTATGTTGCGTGCATTTATTTATACTTTACGACCCTTCTACTGTCAAGAGAACCCATGGGAATCTGATATGAAGACAGGACTATGGAAACAACACAAAACAACGAAAGCCTAACTATAGATACAGGGAGTGCAAAGGAGGATAAAATTAAAAAAAGCAGAAACTATATATGTATTTTCTCTATCTTTTTGATCACTCAGTCACCCACCAGCAGCTTAGGGGACACAAAACCAGTGACAATTCCTTCTGAATAATATATAAAGAACAGAGCTTCAGCCCTTCCGGAGGCATACCCTCTTTCAGGGATAACACCCTTGTCATGAAGTTCACTAAGCTTAACTTACTGAACTTAAATAATAGGATCTGCAGTAATTATGTGTCAAAGGCAAGGAGAAAGAAAAAGATAAAATTCTGGCGCACAGACACGCTAGAAAACAAAACCTCAAGCCATTGGTTCTTTGAAATAGCCCAGGTCTGGAAACGGCGTAAATATCCACAGGCAGTGAAACTGGATAAATTATAGTGTAGTTGCACGATGCACTCCTGCGCAGCCATAAAAATAAGCTAGCGATACAAGCAGCACCGTGAATCTTGCCGACGCAATGCTAAGCTGAGAGCGAGCAACAGCTACGAGGCCACGGCCGCAGGCCTCCCCTCTACTGCGGGGAGGCTCAGATCAGACCCGGAATACTCGTCTGTTACATAGACTTCCGCAGAAGAAACGAAGACTCAGGTACAAACGTGACAGCTTAGCGTTGAGCAGAGCCTAGATGGGCAGCTTCACCTGGCCAGAAGGAAACAGAGCTGGCTGTGGAGCTGTGAGTCACCTGTGCTCCCAGGCCGGGGTCTAGCCTGCACTCCTCCTCCTCCCCCCTGCGCTCCTCTCCCCCACCCCACCCACGCCTGCGCTCCTCTTCCTCCTCCCCGTCCCCCCGTGCTCCTCCTCCTCCCCGCCTGCGCTCCTCCTCCCCCCCCAGATGCTCCAGAGCAACATTCCTGTTCTCTTTCGTGTCAGTGACACAGAAGAGAACTGGTGTGTTCCGGGTCGCTCTCTCCCGGCCGAGTTTCTGCTTCCTGGGTTTGTCAATGCTGCACCCAGCAGCATAAAGACAGAAAGAAGCGGGTTGAGCTCGCCTCTTTAGCAAGGCCAATTGCTCAGAGACGCTACCTGCTGAACACTCGCAAGGACTGCGGGGAAGTGACGCGCAACGCACAACCCTTCCACGTCTCGGGCACCTCAATTATAATCACAGCCTGACACAAAATTAATTGTCCATGTTTCGAGATAATATACCAAGCTGACTGATACACAATTTCGGGTTCCTTCCCTCTGTCAAAGCTAATGTCGGTGAACCGTAAAATGTCTTCTATGGTATTTAAAGGTCAGATTATGTTTACATTCTAATGACGACTATGAATTAATTACCACTCTTAATTAAACAAGCATGTGTGCCTAACATAAATTATGAAAGATCTTGCAGGAAAAAAAGCCTCACTAAAGCCAGGATCCACGCAGGCCCAAGAGGCTTTCCAAGGGGGCAGCATGGGGTGCTCTTGAGAGCAATACACTTCCATTTGATCCTTACAAGCAGAATTTATGGCCAGAAGATAGCAACTTTTAAGCTTTTTTTTTTCTTTCATACTACTGACAAGAGTGGAATCATTAAAGCCTCACTGATAATCTTTTGAAAAGTTTTGGTCTTAAGTACAAGTGCCCCTAGGAAATTCTGAGGCAAAATACAGGTGTGTGCCAGAGAGAAGATGTGGGTGAGAAGAAAGGGGGCACAGCAAGTGGAGAGGAAGATCTCCCAGCTGGCTGCAGGGGCGGGAACACTGGGTCTTCGGCGCACTTTGTAACCAACCACTGTCTGTCTTTTTTCTTTGGTGTAGAGGGAGCAACAGTGACCGTGTAAGAGAGCTGGAACACACTTTGCCCCTACTAAAGACAGAAATCAGTGCAGGAGAGCTAGAGCCATGGCTCCACCCAGAAGAATAATGGGCTGTTACGCCTATAAGCTGCAAAATGCCACAAAGGCACCAGCAGGGACTGCAATTCCAACATGAGGTACCGAAGCCAATTGTGCACGGGGGATTTCTCTAGACCCTGCTGGGGGAGAAAGCGCACCGAGGGAGGGTCCGAGTGTGCAGGACACGCAGAGAGGTCCCCTGGTGAGTGTCCCAGTGCACTAACCCATTCCCCAAGCACTCAGAGGGGGGAAAGGATGAGTGTGTTCACCCATGAGTAAGAAGCAAACCCAGGTCTACTTCCACTACCCAAGGGGAGACAGGGCATTCTTCAAGATGAAACCCGACATTTGCAGTACAACAGGAGCACTGTGGCCACAGGATTACACGTCACAGGGACTCAAGTTTAGAAAATACAACGTCCCAGCCAGCAGGGGGAAGACTCCTAGAAGAGGAACCCATGGCACTGGCCTTGGGAGGCATAACCATTAATGGCTGGCAACAGGCAGACAAGCCAAGCAAGCTAAGGAAAGGCCAGGCACTGAAGAGCCCATAACAGGCATTCTGGCTGATACCACGGTGAGAAGAGGCCAGGGTAGCAGGACCCTGGATAAAGGACTCAGCAAGACCGTGTGGGTTTGTGGGCGACCTCTTCAGGAACAGAAGGCTTTATTTAGAGTATCTTGAGTCAGCAGGAAGAACTGGAAACAGCAGTCCTGGGCATCCTTGGGTAGCAGCCCCAGGCCGGATGTATGACAGAGTGCTGTTAGGCTCAGGAGCAGGGACACCAGTTGCAGCACTCCAGGAGAAACCAGGGTCCTCAAGCCAACCGGTCAGAAGAGGAGGCCTGTAGGCATTCAGACAGCAGCAGGAAGGGACCGAAGGGACGGAGGAAAGGCCAAGTGCTCAGGGCTCTAGGCCAGGTCAACAGAAGTAGGCACTGTGACCAGAGCCAACAGGGGCTACCACCTAAGAAGGCCAAGGCAGTGGCACCCAAAGCAGCAGCGCAGCATGGGGATTTTTCTAGATCAGCTTTTTCTTCCAAGGAATTATGAGAGATTACAGACACATCCCATCTGGACCAAAATCCCCTTATTTTGCCTCAGTGCAAGGGAAACCTAAAATCTTCCCATGGTTGCTCTGTCTGCCAGGTGAGATCCATTACAGAACTTTACATACCCAAGCAAAGGAAAACGAAGTTCTGAAAGGGAAAACTGTGTCCCCAAGCAATGACCATCTACATTTTTAGAGCAGACTATAAGAATCCCTAAGGGGTAAGGTGGAGTCTATTTAGTCATGCAAAGGCTCTGCACTAATCATTTTCTGCAGGGATCCGTTGGGGTGCCTCTTGCAAAAGTTTCCATGCTAGTGACGAGGACAGTGGAAAGAGACAACACAAAAGAGAGAAAACTTTCCTCCACGAGACATTTCTGAAGCAATAAGGGGCTCAGGAGGGAGCCCCCCCCCAAGCAGTAGAGACAACACATACAGCCAGAGGGCCAAGGAAAGAATCCCGTCCCAGGAGCTATGGCCATGTCACTGTCAAAAGCCTCAATTCTCTGCAGCCCAGCTGGATGCAATCGGCACAGGAAGACACTGAGCAGCGCTATCAGAAGCTCATGCGGCACGTGTGCATAAAGCCATCCAGACAACAGTAGTGGTGAACCTGCTAACCCCAGTGCTGCCCCAGAAGAGTAACCCAGGGGCCAATGGAGGATCCCTGAAGCAAGACTAGGACATCAAAACTCAGTGCTCCACAGGGGCACACTGCTGTCCTGGGTCTCCATAGGAGATGCAACCACCTGGGGCTACCGCTGGTTCACATGGCAGTTTCTCAGGAACACACACACACACACAAAAGAGAATGTTTTCCACTTAAAAACAAGTTAAAGACTTAATTCTGCTTCAAGGAAAGACAGGACATCCAGGAAAATGGAGTCATTCATTTCACCTGGCTCAGAGCAATGGTCTGAACACCAGTTATCTCCTGCTGATGCAGATATCTTGATCTGTGGGAACTACACAGTGATTGAGGAAATTTGGGTTAATCCTTAATGTGCAGGGGTTACTCCATGAAGCACAGCCACAGGCTCCACAAACACCCCTCCAAGAGGGGCAGGGAGGACTGCATCATACGACAAGCAGGTCTCATGGCAAGCAGGGTGGGGGCCCCCACGCTGGTCCAGGTGGGGGAGCTCAAGCATGTTGTCTTCTTCAGGTAGGCAACCTTCCTATAACATTTTTGCATTCAAACAAATAAAAATGCATTACAGTATAGAATGTAAAACTCACACAGGCTTAAGAAATAAAAAATTCAAAGTAATTTTCACAAACTTACAGCGGGCTAGTGGAAGGGACACTTAACTCATTGGGGAGTGGGTACTGAACCTCTCATGAAAAAGCAAAGGGTAACTCTTCTACTCTCATCAATGCTTCTTTAACTTAGATACAGTCCCTCGATATGAAGAGAAGACTAGCAAAATCTTCAAGCACCGTATTTCCTTTTCACCCTGCTTCTATGTCATGGACACCAAACGCCGCTCGCAGCTGTCTTGCCATGCCCCGTGGTCCCAGAGCAACCGTATCACAGCAGCTGGAAACAGCAGCAGGAGGGGTGAGGACTGAAGCTCACCCCAAAGTGAAGTCACACAGAACACAGTGGCAAAGTCTAGAGTTTGGCAAGATAGGCACAGCACAAAATAAAATAGCAATCCTAGAACTGTAAGAACCTCTGGTCAAAATGCTCTATAACAGCCTATAGTTGTGGCCAGGGGGCCCAGGGACAGCCTGAGCATTTTTAACATTGATACTCCATTCCAAATGCCCTTACTTTTCCAAGATAGAGGGGAAGCATGTGAGGTTGCTTTAGGCCACATGTTTGGTTTCCCTGGGATTGGTCTTCTTTCACACCAAAAAGCACATCTGATTAATTCTCAAGAGTCATTCTAAGCACCTGGAGGCAGCCAGGGGGCAGAGTTGGGACAGTGCTTGGTGCCAGCACTCACAGTCCTCCTGGAAGGTCAGCGAGCCCCCATTACCTGGCCAAGCATTGACCCTGTGAGCAGACACCACCATGCATGACTTAGTGCAGGAAGAGAAACAGAAGCCACATGCAGGTCCTCAGTGCCATTACCTACAACTTACAAACTCAACGACAGGCTGTTTAAGAAACAGAACCCCAGAGAATCAAACGATTTGTCCAAAGCCACAACCCTGCTAAGTTCCATTCAAGACTGGGCAATCCCAAAGCCAAGTAGCCCCACCTTCTGGGGCACCATCCCCAGGGCCAAAGCCTCTGCACCCCTTCCCAGGCTTCCTGAATAGCAGTCCCAGGTGGAACACCAGCTGTGCCCATGTAAGGCCAGCAACTCCTACAGGAGCAGATACTGAGGATGACCACATGGGACAATGGGAACAAGCAAGTCTAATCAGACCCTGTTCTGGAAGAAGTCTAACCAAGGCTGCCAATGGCAACACCAAAACCAATACAAACTTACAGACTTCCAGGAGAAACCCAACCTTAGAAGCTTTTCAGTGAATTAAAAACATTTCTTTCCACCCGGTTTACAATGTTTTTAAAAACAGAATCAATTTGAAACCCAAAACCTTAAGCTAAAGGCCTCCTTTTCCAATTGGGAAATAATGGCATGAGGCCTGAAAGTCACCAGATTCTGCCTCTCTCCATGGAGCCTGGATGCAGGGAATGGTTAAAATCAACATCCCAAAGGCCAGCCACCTTGGTTCAATTCAAACCCTGGCTCCACCACTAACTAGTGGGATCCTAATCAAGTCAACTATGCTTTTGGGAATTTTATTTCTTCTCCTTACAATGGAAATAGTAGATCCAACTTCATGGGGCTGTCAGCAGGCAGCGGGGGCAGGCTGGGGTGGGGGGGAGGCTCCAGGGCAGGGAGGGCCTGGGTTCCCATCTATAAAGGAGCTCTGTGGATGGCAAGACCCACGCAGCCCTAAGTCAAGGCCAGGGCTGGAAGCAGGAGAGTGTCCACGTTCCAGCTGATAAACAAGCCCAAAGTGGCTACTTGTTAGCCGTACTCCTGGGTCAGAAGTGCGGGATCCTAGCTATAAGTCTCAGGACTCCAAGCTCTACCAGAAGACATGTTAAAGGTTTGCTGGGTCCATCAAATTCCAATGCCAGCTGGGTACTGTTATGCATTTGTCATTGCTGTCATCGTCATCATCATCCATCATCATCATCATCATCATCATCATCATCATCATCATCATCATCATCATCCCACTATCATCATCATCATCATCCCACTATCATCATCATCATCATCCCACTATCATCATCATCCCACTATAGACAATTAAAAAATAACAGAAACAGACTCCATCGGTGGGTAGGCCTGTAACGAACACTGCTGCCCATGACTACACAAATAGGCTCTAGCATCAAAATGACATATTAACACACAAGGACCCTGTTTCCCCCCTCCAAAAAAAATCACTTTTTTTTTTTTTTTTTTTTTTTGGAAAATGAGCTTTTTTATTAAACAGCTATTCCAAGATCCCATACAACCCCAAGTTACCATGGTCAGAATGACCAGTACACCGAGACAAGAAATGTAAAGTATTGATTAAGATCACTCTCTCAGAGCCCATCCACACTAGTTAAATCCTCCACCACTAAGTAGCTGTGCAACCCTACAGAGATTACTGATGTTGCCTGGAATTCTACTTCTTTACCTATACAATAGAGATAAGAACAGGCTCTGTTTCACAGGGTTGTCAGGAGGTAGAGCAAATAGGTAGGGCGCAGAGTACAGGCTGACGTTCAATAAATACAGCCATGTGGAAACTTGGAACACCAAATACGTGTGCAAAAGCAACCAAATGAACAACGCTGGTGAGAAATAACAAACGACTCTTCCATTCACAGGAAGAATAGTAAATACAAGTTGTAATTAAAATACATGGCAAAGTTTAAAATAAAAAAAAAAATTACAGTAAAAGACACACTGCCCCTAGTTACTCTCAAAATGCCCCCGGCTGTAGTTCAGACTCACTTGCCCCATTGTCCTGGCCACTTTCTGAAACAGTTCAGGAAGCCCTCTTTTGTGGCGTCTTTCTGAGGGGTGATGACAAAAACTACGGCGGCGAATGTGGCTCAGCAGAAGGCAGGCTTGTAAAAACAGCGCAATGTGGCTTACTCCAATAGAGTCACCCAATCGGGTACTCTGTGACTTCGGGCTCTTCCCTCCAGGCAAAATGACCTTGAAAGGTGAGCAGCTGTAATCAATTCACGACATCAAGGCAGCCACAACAGTGCAACTCAAGGCATGAAAGAGGACGCCCAGGACTGCTTCAGAAAGGGGCAAGAATAAGTGCTGGGGGGAGGGGTGTTTTGAAGGTGTTAACGACGATGTGCTTTTTACTATAACACATTTTTAATTTAAAAATTTACTCACATGTATATATATATATTTTTTTTTCAAAAGCCTGAAAGTCTATAGCCCAAAAAGCTTGAAATTTTACCAATGAGAACAGCAATCTTCATGCTAAAAAGCACACAGAGAGCTATACAGTAAAGACTAATTCATATAAAATGATGAGTCTAGTCTTCAGAGCGGACACGTGGGATTAGACTTGCTACCTCTGAGTAACACCTCGGGTATCTTCCTCAGAAGGCCAGAGAGCAAAGCTGTGGAGCAGCAGCTTGTGAAAGGCCTCTGGGTCCCTCCTGTGAGGCACTGCTTACAGCTCCGAAAGACAACTCAATTGCTTACTAAGCACGCCACATTCTATTACGCCTCAATTACACAGCTCCTCTGATCAACCATGCTGGCACTTAATAGCTGTGGAGCTAATTCATGGCCCTAACACAAACTCGCAAGCATTCTGCTTTAGCCAGAAAAATCATCAAACTGTTGACCCAAGCCCCTGTTCATTTCCCACACCCTCCTGAGCGCTGTCTCCCAGGCACAGGCCGATAACAGGATTATGGAAGTTCTCTAGAATACCAGCTCTTCTCCAGTGTAGCCCAAAACTGCCCACCAAAGGTCCACCAGGAGCTCCCAGCATGGTGCAGAGTCGGTGGGGGCCTGGGTGACGCATTCCCAGACTTGGTGGCCACAGCAGATAATCCCCAGCCCTTGTCAATATGGCAGGGCCCACCAATGTAACTTGATCTATAACATCCTAGCCTGAGAGAATAACCTCCAGCTACTGTTTGATTGAAGAAAAGGACAACGGAAAGAGGGAAGGGAAAAGAAATATGTATGCATATAAACAGGACAGCTTGGATAACAGTACTGCTGATTTGTACTGGTCTACTAAAAGAAGCAGTTAATGCTTAAAATTGTTTTTCTCTCTTTTTAATTTTTTATAACTTTTTTGGACAAAGTCTGTATGCTTAAAGCTGGTAATAAACAACTAATTTGAAGACGATATGCAATATAACGACTGATGAATTTTGTTAATTTGTTTAGTGAAATTTGATATTGTTTTAATGGTATTTTTATGATTTTTTATTTCTCTCTCTCTCCTCTCTCTCTCTCTCTCTCTCTCTCTCTCTCTC
>PVKN010000585.1:0-43185 GCA_004027915.1 Capromys pilorides
CATCTGCCAAAGAAAACATTTGTTCTTTTTTTATTATAGCTCAGGCAGGCCTTGAATTTAAATAATCCACCTGTCTCAGCCTCTGGAGTTCTAGGTTTATAAGTGTGCATTACCATACCTGGCCTTTCTTTTTTGAGACAGGGTCTTGCTATGCAGTTCAGGCTGGCCTTAAGTTCACTTTTGTAGCCCAGGCTGGTCTTGAACTCACACCAATCCTCCTGCCTCAGCCTCCCAAGTGCTGGGATTTTTGGCATGCACCACCACGCTCTGCCTGTTCTTTCTTTTCATTTGTTTATCTCTGATATTTTGTCATAGCAACACAAAGCTAGCTGATACTATGTAAGCTTAGGTCAATCAACAGACACTAACTGGACACCTATTTGAGTTCTTTTGTGCAAGAACCAGGGTTAGGGACATATTCTTAAGTGTTTCTGACAAGAGGCTTTGTTATCTGTCGACTAAGTTTCAATCCCAGCTCTACCTCTTCACTGCTGGCTTTGGGCCAAAGGTGGTGGCAGCTGAAAAGAGTTAAGATCCCATGGAGCAGCTTGTGCCAAGGCTGGAGGTGGCTTCTGGTAAAGTGGGCTCTGTACTTGCATTTAGTACTGAGTCTGGAACCCAAGGACCATGCATGTGCTGTCCCCAGCCCAGCACTGCAGCCCGCAGGGTGCCCTGCATGGTGCTTTGTGGGTTTCTGCTGCTGCAAATATGAAAAATGACAGATGAGAGATGACTAGAGAAAAAAACATACCCATGCTGAAAAGTGTAGTGAAGAGCACCACAGTGCAGATGTGAAACAGGTGCACAAGTGACACAGACCAGGAGGCCCCAGGAGAAAGGTGCCAAAGGGCTCCAGGAGTTGGACTTCTAGGTAGTCACAGGCATGGCCAGGGGACAGGGAAGACAAGCCCACTGGAAGAGGCTTCTGGCTCAGATGCATTCTGTCTCCCTGCGTGCAGACACACATGTGCCTCCAATAGGTGGGGTGCAGCTAAGGAACCTGCAAGGGATAGTGGTTTGCACATGTGACCTACATGTGCATCTCCTGGAAGGCGCTGCATCCCCTGGGAGGTGAGACACTAAGACCCAGGCTGTCTCACTAGCCAGCAGTGCTTGGGCTGCCACTTCTCCTCTGCAGCTATGGAGCCTCCACAGGGGACTGCATTCCAGCCTCTGAGCCAGAGGTGCTGGATGGAGGAAACTGGAAAGTGCTCAAGAGGGAAGGGAAAAGGGTACGGCAGAGATTCGGAGTGGAGAGGCAAGCGTGCTGAGATCTCCTAGGATCTCCAAGGAAGGTCGGTGCTGAGACACAGAATCAGAGAGAATTAGCAACCAAAGACAAAGTCAGGTGCTTGGCATGACCTTGGGTTCTGTCCCCAGCACCTTGAGGACAGAGAGAGATTCATTCCAGCTAACATAGAAATCCTAAAGTAACCTGAACATCACTGTATTAGATAACCACGTTTTCAGTCCTGTAAGGAGAGAAGGAACAATCACTATTATTTTCATAGAACGATGGAATATTAAAAGAGGTGAAAGGGGCTGGGGAAATGGCTCCATGGCACAAGTGCCTGCCTGGCAAGTGCAAGGTCATGAGTTCGAACCCCAGTCCCACCAAAATAATAATAATAATAATAATAATAATAATAATAATAATAATAATAATAATAATAATAAAAGAGGTGAAAAAAGGAAGCAATGATGAAAGGGCGGAGTGTGTGCGAAGGATTCAAAAGACTTCTTGATGGGAGAGTTTGGAGGGGACAGGAGGGCCACACTGCTTGCTGCTGCTGCAGTGGGATTCAGGCTGGGCTCGGACTTGTGGAGGAGCGAACAGGGCCTGGAGCATGGTGGGGAAGGGTGCTCTGACAAGGAGGCCCATGCACTTTCTTGGGCCATAGGGCTTCTTGGAAGGCTATGCTGTTCTGAGCCTTAGCATTAGCTCCACTGCTGTTTGTGGCTTCCTCCCTCTGCCCCCTCCCTTTCTGTCTATCCCTTCCTTTTTTCCTCCCTTTCTCTGTTCTCACTTCCTTTCTTCTTGCATGCTAGGGATGGAGCTCAGGGCCACACATGCTCTAGGCAAGCACCTTGTCTTAATCTATAGAACTGCTTTTCCTCTGATGCTACATGCAGTGGTAGATAAAGTTGTGAGGGACTCACATGAACTGAGCCACACACTGCACAGTTGCTTTCTGGGAGTTTTTCTTTTATCATTCAGCCTCAGCCCTGGCTGTTAGCATTTGCCAGGCAAGCACTTATTCCCCAAAGCTATCTCCCCATTCCCTATTTTTTCTTCTTTTTGCAAATGGAGTCACTGAGGCCCAGTAGCCTCAGTTAGGCCATCAGGTTCTCAGACAGTGCGAAGTGGACATGTGCACTCCCATTTGCTATTCCAGCGGCTTCCTGAATGCACTTGGGAATGGGCTGTCGCATGGGTGTTGCTGCCCTAGGGCCCAGGATGGCATCCAAGTCAGGAAGATGCTGCATTTGTCTTTGCTCAAAGGATAGAAATCCACTGGTCCCACCCAGAGTTCTCCAACATGTGTTACCTCCTTCCATATGAGCAGGTGGTGCTCTGAAAAATGTTCTCAGATAGAAAACACTTGCTTCTTCCTTGTTATGCATTGTGCTATTTTATTTTATTTTATTTTTGTAATACTGGGGATTGAATCCAGTAATTTTTCACTGAGCTACATCCGCAACAGTTTTTACTTATTTAATTTTTATTTGAATCAGGGTCCTACTAAATTTCTTTAGATTGGGCTCAAACTCATGATCCTCCTGCCTCAGCTTCCAGAGTGCTGGGATTACAGGTGCACCCCACCATATCCAGCATTACGGGGTTACTCTTCCTTTTCCTCCTTCTCCTCCTCTTTCTCAGTGCTAGGAATGGAACCAAATGCTAAGCAAATGGTCTATTCTGAGGCACACTTTCATCTCACCAAATCCCATCCATTCTCCTCAGGCCTATTTTGGGGACTGTCTTAAAACATACACAGGAGGGCTGAGGCACAGCTTGCTCTGTTCGAGGAATTAATTGCCTGTCATGGGGGGAGCTGTGGAATTCACCTCAGCTTTAAAACACAAAATGTAATAAAACAAAAGCTTTGGGCTTAATTTAGGGGCAGAACATGAGTTTAGCAGATACAAAGTCCTGGATTCAGCTGGGCATGGCAGCACAGACCTGCAAACTTAGCACTCAGGGGTTGAGGCAGGAGAATCACTGTGAGTTCAAGGCCAGCCTGGGCTACATAGTGAGTTCGAGCCCAGTCTGGAATACATAGTTGAGACCCTGTCTCAAAAAAAAAAAGTAAACAAATAAATAAATAAGTAAGTCTAAACTCATTTGAATCATTCCTTAAACCCTCCCCTTCCATTCTGGAGTCAGGTCCTAGCTGGGACTGTATTGCTTGTCCTCCTACCATAGTGAGAGACACTCTGCAGCTGGACACTCTCTGTGTCTGCATGAGTGACCGCCACCCTGCACTTGAGCAGTGACATGGCTTGTGAGTGAGGGAAAGCAACACAGAATTGCTTCTAAATCGCAGAATGGGAGCAAAGATGTGACAGCCCCATGATTTACTGCGGAGTGAGGTCCAGATGAGGCTGGGTGGGGTGAGGAGAAGTCACATAGCACTGTCATTTTGCCGTCTGGGGCCAGAGGTTCATCAAGCCCCAGGGGAGCCCAATTCCCACATGGGGAGTCAAGGAGGTGACATCATGGTGACATACACCCCCAGGGACAGTTTGCCTGCTGATTTGGGGAGGTCGCTGTGGGCTGCAAGGCTGCTAATCATATCTGTGCAGCTCATGGTCCTGCTGCTCCCCAGGGATAATGACAAATTTGTCGCTCAGTCCCTGTGGCTATCTGCTTCCCATTGTTCACGCAGAGTTCCAGGGGGACAGTGCCCCCTCCCTGTAGAATTGTCCTCATGTGGTGTTTGGCCTCATCATAGTTTAAGGCTGCACACATTCTCTCTAGGATCGCTGACCATGCCTGCATGCAAAGACAGGATGAAGAGCTATTGAATATGACCCCAGGTGGCCTGGTGACACTAGAGTCACCCACCTCTGCACATGATTCCCACAAATGGGATCATGCTGGGATCTGCATCTCTCGGTGTTGGTAAATTAGCACAGCACCCAAGCTAGAAGCATTTCCAGCCTATATAGAGCCACTATGTGGTTGCTAGTTTTGTTGCTGTGATGATAATAATAATTATTATTATTAATTTGTTACAGGTTTCTCTATGTAGCTCAGACTCCTAATGATCCTCCTTTCTCAGCCTCCCCAGTGCTGGGATTACAGGCATGCACCACCATGTCTGGATTCAGTGGCTGGCTCAGCTGGCATGAGGGCGGGGCCAGAGGGGCATGTGGGGCAGGGGATCGAACCCTGGTCCCCATGCTTGTCTAAGCAGGTGCTTAGTCTGCTGAGCTATTTCACTGGCCCACTGTGATTATTATATCACATATTTTGTGCAAGGAGATAGGGTCTATTTGGCTTTGTTATCTTGAAGCCCAAGTTTCTGTCTTGATTTTATTGATGGCTGGGTGGGTAACTTGAGGAAAGTTATTTAATTTCTCAGTTTGTTCATATGAAGGGCAAAATACCACTGACTTCAAAGAGCGATTATATATATATTTTTGACTGGCCTTGAACTTGCAGTGATCCTCTTGTCTCATCCTCCTGAGTACTGGGATTCCAGGTGGGCACCACTACACATAACTGTTCCCTAAATTTCATGTATCCCAACTTAATTCCCAATTCACATGGTAATGTTATTTGGAAGGAGCCCCGCTTTGAGGGGTCATGAGGGTGAATGCTGTAATCAATTATATGATCAGAGAGACCCAGCCCACATGCCCGCTGTGCTACCTGCTGTGCTGCAGCCACAAGACCCTCACTGGAACTTGGCTGCATCCCCAGCACTGAGGGGAGAAAGAGGAGCTGAAGGAAGAGTAATACTGGGCACCATGGGGCACATCTGTAATCCCAGCGAGACCCTGTTTGAAACAAAAATTGAATATGTGAAAATCAGGAACAAGCCTGCTGGAATGGCTACCTTGATACCTCAGGTCCACAGAGCAAGACTTTCTCCTTATGGATTTCTGCACTGGGGTGTGCTTTGTCCCCTGTCTTAGTTACTTTCAGCATCCTTGAAACCCAATACCCGACACCCACAACATATAAAGGAGGGCTTACTTTTGGTTGTAGCTTGTAGAGGGTTCAGTCCATGGTCCTGCGGCACTAAGGCCAGGCAGCCTGGCACAGGGGCCAGGGAGAAGAGCTGCACATGGTGTGGTGGACAGGAAGCAGAGGAGAGGGTCCCACTTAGCTATGAACTCAGCAGCGGATGAGTCTGCTGAGGAGCACCACACCCCCACGGTCCAGTAACCTCTCCTAACCCCACCTACAAGCACATGAGGTTTGGAGGGCATCTAGATAGAAACCATGATGTTCCCAAGAGTCTGTGTAGCAGGCTTGGTCCCCAGGTGGTGATATTAGGAGGTGAGGCATTGTCAGGACCTTTCAGACAATAGCTATGAAAGGTGGTTGTCATTTGGGTCACCTCAGGCATGTCCTTCAAAAAAAGAGTAATGTAGTTCTTTTGTTTGTTTGAGACAGGGTCTCACCATGTAAACCAGGCTGGCCTCAGTGATCCTCCTGCCTCAGCCTCCTGAGTGCTGGGATTATAGCAATGTAGGGTTTTTTTTTTTTTTTTTTTTGAGTTTTAAAATGAGTTTATTAAAGACTGTTCTCAGGAGGGATAAAATCTTTGATTTGTCATTTTAAAAGTTATATTTCTTTATGCTTTATGGTAATAGCACAGATAATGTAGAAGGATAGGGTTGTAAGCATCTTTTTGCTGGAATTCTCTGATAGTGCATCACAGTGTGGTCATTTCTGCAATGCTAGAATAAATAAAGAAGTCTTCTATTTTTCTCTTCAAAAAGCAATAAATGATAGCAGATGATGACATAAAAAGGCCACTTTTCTTTCCTATTCATTCTGCAGTATTGGAGCCAGTATTTTTTTACCATCATATGCCACGATTTTCACTTCATCCACTTTAGTAAGTTGTCACATTTCTGAATTCTACGTCGTTCAATACAAAAGTTTACACGTTATCACAGAAACTTATGTGTTTAGAGAGCCCCTGAAGTTGACACTGTTCCTGACCCTCTGGGCCAGGGTGGGATTTATAGCCTTATTGAACTGAAGTACAACATGGGCAAGTTGGGGGGTGATCTGTTGAAGACTGTATGAGCTCATCAGGCTTTCCTGAAGACTGTTTCCCCAAGTGGCATTTCTGTATAACTTATAGTCATGGCTCAAGAGAAAGAAGGTAGCTTTTTCAGGCTCGCATTGATATTCAGTCCCTGCAGGAGCACAACAGTCTCATGGCCAGAACCAGCTGGAGGCGCTGCCCGCTGCCACAGAAACCCACAGTAATGTAATTCTTTTAGTGGGTCTATCTCTGACTCTCCCTCTCATGAGGCAATGACTCCTTCTCTGTGCATTCGTGCCTGTCTGCCCTGGGTCCTCTTCAGAGTTGACCTGAGCCCACCCCCAAAACTGAGACCTACATAAACCTCTTCCTGACAGAGTTCCAGCCTCAGTTATTTCATTACAGTAATAGAACATGGATTGAAAGAGGCCTGAACAGTTGTCGGCCTGTGCATCTCGTGAGTGCAGGATGAGCTGGGAGTGAGTTCGCTGAGGCCCAGATTCTTAGACTAGAGGGAATGCACCAGGATGGTGCTCTAAGCCACAAGACTTCTGCCACAGGAAGTGAGCAATCAGAGGGTCGGTCAGCTGCAGGCAGGATATGTGCAGGCTACATCCTGAAAGTCACTTTAGAAAACTGTTTCCAGGGCCAGCCAAATAGCTTAGCAGATTAAAGTGCCTGCAAGCAGGTGAAGGGGCCAGGGTTGCATCCCTGGGCCTGCCGTTCCAGCCCCGCCCCTGGAGCATACTGAGATGGCAAATGAGACTGGGTGTGGTGGCATGCACCTATAATACCAGCTCTTGGGAGGCTGTGAACAGGCAGATTACTATGAGTCCGATCTAGTAGTGAGACTCTGAACACCCTGTAGACCCTTCCCTTAAAAAAATAAAAAAGAAAGAAAACTGTTCCCAAGCCAACAATAGCCTTGAGACTAGAAAGCCCATCTTTCACATCTGCTTGTGTAGAGAGAATTAAAAATTAAAGTTTTTAAATTTTTACTTAAGTTTTATTATTAAAAGGTATCACTGTATAGTTCACGTTGGACTTGGACTTGCTATGTAGCCCAGGCTGGACCTGAACTTATGGGGATCCTCCTGCCTCTGCCTCTTCAGTACAGTGATTACAAGCGTACACCACCATGCCCAGTTTGAGAATGCTTTTTAGAAATATTCTTTGAGGTTCTGGCTCAAGTGCTTGCTGTGGTGGCCCAATACCCAAGCAGCTGCAGTTCTCCATGGTTACCACATCAGCTCTTGAGAGGCCAGCAAGGCAGAGGAACGACAACCCTTTAGCTGCCAAGGGCGTGGTGAGAATGTTTTTTGCTTCATACCTGAATGTTCCACATCTGTTTTGGGTTGTGCACTGTGTGTGGGTATTGATGCCTTGATTCACAGTAAATTCCCATGTTATGGAATTAATTTGTGATGACCACAACCATAAATAGAAACAAGTGTGTGGCTGAAAGAAAAAACAAGGAAATAAAGCAAAGCTCCAAGTTTGTCAGCAGCTCCTCACCAGTTCCAGTGAACATGCACTGTCTCTCATGTCTCCTTCCCCTGCTGGCTGGAACTGCACAGAATCCAGGGACTCCTGTGGGCACCCTAATCACAAGGGAACAGAGGAAAAAGGCTGTGCAGGCTGAGGCTTGGCATCTCAAAACAGCCTTCCAGCTTCTAGCTTTACAGCCAAAAGGTGTAGATTTAGTGCAAGTCCAAGGCCACTGTGTACTGGCTGTGTGACATGGAAGGAATCTAGCAAATTGGAGTCCTTTGTTCAGCTTCTTGGGGTCCGGACAGTCAGGCAAGGATACGCAGAGGCCCTCTAGCCCCTTGAATGCTGGCACCTGGATGACAAGCAGTAGATTAAAATCTTGAGCCTTCTGCCTCACCTTCTAGTGAATTCCCGGTAGCTCCCATAGGGAACTCTTGAAAATATCTGTTCCTTTTCTTTTTCTTGTTGCTGCTGCCCAGAAACATAAAACTAGCAGCAATAATGTTAATATGAGACTTTATAATTGGGATGATTACTCTAGGATTCCAGTGCTTAATGTGTAAATGCCAAGTAGTCTCTTTTTCTGTGTCCCACTAATAGTATTAAACTTTATTGAAGTATAATTTAAACGTATGTTAAGTGTGCAGCTCAAGAAGTACTGAAGAACAGAAACACTGCATGGTGCAAACATGCACCAGAAAAGGAAGGTGATCAAGAAATGCAGTGGGGGACAGAAGGAAGGGAAAGGGACGACAAAGAAATGAGGATGTGAGGCCAGGGAGAAAGCTCAGCAGCATAAGCACCTCCCTGGCAAGTGCAAGGTCCTGAGTTCAATTCCTGGTACAAAAAAAAAAAAGAATGAAATTGAAATCATAATTCCTGTCATCTATTTTGTTTAGTTTTTGAACTCACTATGCAGCTCAGGCTGACCTTGAATTCAAGGCAATCCTCCTGCCTCAGCCCCTTATGTATGGGAACATCGTCATGCCTGGCAGTGGGCATGATCTTGATCTTATACAAAAACTTGTATGTGCATGATCCTCTACAAGTCCTTGTACAGGGACATCCCGTAGCAGCTTTATTTGCAATAGCCCTGAACTAAAAACAGTCTGGCTGTCTCTCAACACACAAGTGGTTTGACAAACCTTGGCCCATGCACACCACAAACAGAAATGGACTATTGCTGATGTAACAATTTGGATGAATCCTTCAGAAACTTTGGAGAGAAGGAAGCTAGGCCCCAAAGATTACTCACACACAGGAGTACTCTATATGTGTAACTTTTTGAGATGGGGAAATTTTAGAAGTGAAGAACAGATTGTTGTTTGCCAAGGACTGGAGATGGAGCCAGAGGATTCAGTGGGAGGGAACAGGAAATGGTTCCAAAACCAATGCAAGGCATCCGTGCAATGAGGGCAACATTCTGCATCCTAAGTGGGAAGAGGAGCTACGCACATTAAATGCTATAGAAGCAGACACATGCATGTGGGTGAACACAGAACACTGCCACAGTCTGAAAGTATGTGTCACCAAGGAGATAGTGTTAAGAGGTGGGGCCATTCGGAGTTGATTTTGAAACCTCAGGAATGGAATTATGCGCCCTTCTGGAAGGATCTTCCACCTTCTGCTGTCTTAGGATGCCGCCTTGGAAACAATGCAGCCCTCACCAACACCAGTGCCAGAACCTCTATGTTGGTCTCCCCAGTTTCTAAAACTCTAAGAAATAAATTTCTGTTCTTGTTAAGTTATCCAGCGTAAAATATTCCATTACAGCAGCACAGACCAACATATATGCATGCCCCAAAACATTTAAATGCACACAAGTAAAGCTGGGGAACATGGAATGTGCTTGGTGTCTGGGGTCAGTGTCAGTATCTTAGTTGTGATATTGAAGTATAGTTTTGTAAGACGCTACCATGGGGGAGCTGGAAAAAAGTGCGTGGATCTCTCTGTGTTACTTTTACAACTACATGCATCTACAGTTATCTCCACTTAAAAAAAGAGAAGAAGAAAAGAAAAGAAAAGTGGAAGACAGAAAACGCTAGGGATTTGGAACTTTATTTTAGGAACTGTGAGAAATTATTGGAGCTTTTACAGCAGGAGTGACACATGTCTTCATTTAGCACCTACACTCTACTCAGTGCAAGGATAAGTTACAACTGGCCTAAGTTACAACTGTAACATTTAAATTTAAAATAAATGTAAAAGATCTGTCTCTTTCTCTTTCTTTCTTTTAGGCTTATGTGGTTTCCCAAAATTTCTAGGAAAGTGATTTTAGGCCTAGCATCCTAACCTGGATTCTTCTTGCTGCAGAAATAATAAGGAGAGATTCTCTTTTTCATTCCTTCCACAGACATTTAGTAGGCATCTGCTATACAAGAGGCTCTATACCAGGCACATCAATTCAGCAATGAATCAGACAGTGCCACTTTTGAGAAATGGCATTGCTAAGGTCCTTGGGAAAAACTGCAAGGCTCCTGTAAGAAAGGGATTCATTTATCTAAGCCTCGTGGAAACCACTGTCTGGAGACAAAGGACATAGTTGGTGTGGTGGCCTCCCAATCCATGAATGCCTGGCGTTCCTGCTGTCTTTGTGCTCAGCTACATTTTGCAAGTCTTCCAGCCTTAGTATGCCCATGTGGGTATCTCCACTTCTTATGAGGATTACTGGTCCATTTGCTATTCCTATAAGGAAATACTGGAAGCTGGGTTACCTATCAAGAAACAGAGTTTTTAGGGCCAGCCAAATACCTCAGGGGATTAAAGCACCTGCACTCAGGCGCAGAGGCTAGGGGTTCAATCTTCAGGCCTGCTGTGCCAGCCCCACATCTGGGGCATGCTGATACAGTGGCAATTGAGACTGGACATGGTGGTATGCCTATAATCTCAGCTCTTGGGAAGCTGTAAACAGGTGGATCACCATGAGTCCGATGTAGTAGTGAGATCCTGAGCACCTTCTCTAGAATGCAGAGAGAGAGAGAGAGAGAGAGAGAGAGAGAGAGAGAGAGAGAGAGAGAGAGAACAAAGAGAATAAAGTTTTTCTCTCCCAGCTCTGGAGCTTTGAGGGAACAGCAGCTGCATCAGCTCAGCACATTCCAGATGGACTTTGTGGCAGTTGGCATGGCAGAAGCAGGAGTACTACTGCCCCACCCATGAGTGAGTCGAGGGAGGGGGGTTGGAGAACACAAGTTTAGATTTCCAGCAGATTACACGCTAACCAAGATATCCATCCTATTTTGAGAAGAACAAGTCTTGGGACAAGGAAGAGAATAAAGAGTGGTTTTGAAAATGCCCATGTTGACAGCTAATCTCAATACCTCCATCAGATTGAGAGATGCCTAGTGGATTAGTGGAGCCCGGTTCTAGGTGTATGAGTCACTGACAAGGTAGAGTGCAAATTAAAGTAGGAAGACCAGCTCTGGATGTGGGGCATCAGCCTACATGCTTATAGCCTGGCTGGAATAAAAGAGAAAGGAGGAAGCCAGGTGTGATCGCACACACCTCTACTCCCATTGCTTCTGTCCATTGCTTCTTCAGAGAAGCTCCTACCTTCCCATTGCTGTTGAATGTGTGGCTTTGGTTCCAGTGCAGATCTGTCAGCCTTCCACGTAGACTCACACTGCTGGGCCTTCAACCTTCATGCCAGCAGGAAAGTGTTGATCTGCTAAATAACAGGAAAAAACACATTTCATGATGACTGGCCCAGCAAAGGACGAAAGCCCTGTTGCCTCCTGTCCGTGTGTATGACTGAGGCAGGCAGTGAAGGAGTTAAGTGGCCCTGGGATGAGCATTTTTTTTATGGTTATTTATTTATTTATTTATTTATTTTTTTGTTTGTTTGTTTTGGTTTTTTGAGACAGGTTCTCATTTGTGGTGCAGGATAGCCCTTAAACTCATTGTGTAGCCAGGCTGGCCTTGAACTTGAGGTGATCCTCGTAAATCACCCTCTTGGTGCTGGGAGCAGAGGTGTGTGCCACCACACCTGGATTTTAAAATTATTTTCAAGCAGAATTCACTAATTCATTAATTTGATGTTTTGAGACAATATCTCAATAAATATTGCGGGCTGGCTTTGAACTTTTTTTTTTTTTTTTTGGCCTTGAACTCATTAAGTAGCCCAAGCTGGCATTTAGCTCAGGACAATCCTTCTGCTTTAGTCTCTCATGTTGGGATTATGACCCAGTCCCCATTTGTTAGTGCAGATAATAAAGCACTCAGACACCAAGAAATCTCCACAGGGGAAGTTGACTTCTGCAGAAGGGTTTGCAATACCCCTAAGGCAAGATGGTCAGCACACACGGAAGGCTCATTCGTATCCCCAAAAACTGAGAAGTAGCTGAGCTTTCTACTCACTGGCTGGGTTGAAGGGTTCCAATGTATCTGATCAGCTAGTCTAAGCAGCTTGAGAGGAGGGCCTGAGGCCTGGCTGGGCAGTTACTAAAAAGTGGGAGTAGGAGTAGGAGTAGGAGTATGGGGAACTGATATTCCTCAGCTATGTCCCAGGGACTCAAGCCAAGCAGACAGTCCTTTAAACCGTAGTAACTATAACGCTGGTGTAAGGGGTGGGGAAAGGCAATCTAGGGTGAGCTACTTTATATCCTTTGATAGGAAAAGAGAGGGCTTCAGTTTCTCACACTCAAGGTGTGCCACCACACCCAGCTTTTTGTGACAATTGTTTAAAAATCTTAGGTGAACTTCTCACATAGCTTAGAAGTTTTTTTTTTTTTTTTTTTTTTTGTCTTTTTGAGACATGGTTTCAAGTTCAGGCTGGCCTTGAGCTCATTTTTGTAGCCCAGGCTGGTCTTGAACTCACACTGATCCTCCTGCCTCAGCATCCCAAGTGCTGGGATTATAGGTATGTGCCACCATGCCTGGCTCCACTTAGAAATATTTTAAGAAACAGGGATGCCATGGATGCATTAAATATATGTAGATAACAATCTGTTTTATCCTTTACTGCCACGGAATAGATGCAGTTTGATTTTGAAAAGTTAAAAAGCATCAAAACTGATCCATACCCACGCTTTCAGACTGTAGGTGGCACAGTTCTCAGCCAAGATGGACATCAGCAGCTCCCAGGGTGTGGCATGAGGTCACCTGCATGGGCTTTATCTCCTGTGTACTGCACTACAGGGACAGTGTCCTAGCTCTCTGCTCATACCATTCTGGGGACTCAGAAGTCACAGGCAGCATATTTGCAAGTGCAGAGGGTCCCTGACTCCTGTGCTAGCTTGCTGAAGGGTTTCTATAGTTTTCAGCATTTTCCTTATGTCACACTGCTGCCAGGACAGGGAGGGACTGGCAGGGCTGTCCAGCTTAGGCTGTCAGCATAGTCACTTTTCTTGCTGTCCTCAATGTCCCTGCCTTCTGTCAAGTGTGTTTTGGGGGAGAGGTGGTATCTAGCTCCAATCTGGTCTCCAGGTGACACTGTGAGCCTACAGAAGTCACCTCACCTCTCTGGGGCCTGGACCTCCATCTGTGTGGAGTTCCCAGAGTTCTGAAAAGCAGACAAGTTTGGCATACAGAGTTCTGGGAATCACCAGCTCCATCCTGGAAAGACTCAAGGGTGCCATGGTGAGACTCAGCCATGAGAGTGCTGGGGTAGATCGGCCATGTCTGCTGCAGGTGCTAGGTGGATTAGTGATGTCTGCTGTGGGCCCAGAGAGCTACCAGGGGAGCAGGTATTTACCACTTGAGGGCTAGGAGAGCTCTGTAATCCCTTCAAACAACCTCCCCACTCCTCTTAAAATTGAGCTGGCTCCATATTACTAAACTGTCAAGACCCTCTGTATATTCCACATGTAAATCCTCTCTATCAGTAAGTCATAGCCACGAGGATCTCAGCTAGGACCCCTGAGCCAGGTCACCCCATCAGGCCTCAGATGTTCAACATCTATCAGATGCTGTTGGATTCACGCAGAACCCGGCACAGCCTTCTGCCCTGTCCACCATCTCCAGGTAAGCATGACACCAATATGGAAATGGTTGGGATACCACATTATTTAGGGGACAGTGACAAGGAACAATGTCTATTCTTGTTCTGCACACAGGCAATTATTTTTCCAAACATTATCAGTTCTCACATGGTTGGGCCCATGCATGCAGATCATATATATGTATATATATATATATATATATATATATATATATATATATATATATTTTTTTTTTTTTTTTTTTTTTTTTTTTTTTTTGCGGGACCAGGATTCAAACTCACAACCTTGCACTTGCCAGGCAGGCACTTGTGCCATGGAGCTATCTCCTTGCCTGGATCCCACATATATTGAGGTATGACTATATAAATTTTCCAAATATATTTTCTGACCTTTGATTATCTTTTTACTTTGTGTGTGTGTGCATGTAATTTTGTATAGCATGATACAGAACTTGCCTAGTGTGCACAAGGCCCTGGATTTGATTCCAAGCACCAAAAATATAAACTGTATTTTAATTTGCAGAATTTATGGCCCCCTCTGCATATGCAGTGTGGGCACACACATTGTAGAACGATTAGACCAGGCTCATTCCCATGTTCCTGCCATTACCTACTTGTCATTTCCTTATGGTGAGCACATTTAAAATCTATTCTTTTAACAACTTTGAAATTTGTAAATGTTAGTAATTCTAGAGTAAGAACAGGTCAGTAAGTATGCAGGAAGCTGGGGCAGAAGGATCACCATGAGTTCGAGGCCAGCTTGACCTACATAGCAAGACCCTGTCTCAAGTAACCAGAACAACAAAAAGAGAAGCAAAAGGAGGTGATGAAGACTCTTGGAGACTGAGGGTCGTGGTCTCTCCCTTCCCTTGTCCCAGTGGCAGCTGCATGCAGCTCTTACTAGACAGCGAGCTGCTCTGTTGTTTGCCTCCCTTCCAGCAGACCTAGGTCCCGGGCATGCCAGGCAAGCACCCTGCTGCTGAAGGATGACACCCAACCTGGGCACATGGTTTATTGAGCGCCTACTGTGTGCTGGACAGTGGAATTAGTCTCTTTCTTAAGAGGCTTGCATCTTAGTAGGAAAAGAGTGAAATACATATGCTAGCCAGGGCCCTGGTTAGCAGCAACAGGCTGATGAGAGTGTTTGCTCCAGGGCAATCAAGGTGAAACATCTGGAAGGAAAAGGACTCACATTGTGTAACTTTCAGGTAGAAACTGTAAAGGCCTGGGGAGCAAATCTTATGGATGTGACAAGTAAGGACACAGAAAGTACCAAGTGGCAGTGGCAGGAGCAGATCTGGCTTATTCTAAAAGTAGACCAGCGTGGTTGGACTGAGGTGGGAAAGGGAGAGGGCCAGAAAGACTGAGGCAGGAAGGCACAGCAGTGTGGGCCATACCCCAACACGTTAGAACCACTAGGGCAGAAGGAAGAAAAAGCAATTTCCTGGGGGCAGATATCTCTGCAAAGAAAGTGGACAGGAGCTCCCCCAGGCCTCCAAGTGCTGCTGTCCAAGTGTTTCATAATCAGCTAAAACACAGATGTAAGTGAGAAATTTCTTTTCCTAAGGAAGCCTGGGTTTCCCAGGCTGTGAAATGACACTGTTGGGGTAGGATCCTCTCATTCTCTGACCCCTGCCATGAGGCCTGCAGGCCAGGGTACCACAGAGCCTGGGTGTGGCTGGCTGCTCTAGATCACAGCAAGGCTCTCGGGCACTGGCTAGTGACACCAGCAACCTGGGCAGGACTTGGTGTCGACAGCTCTTCCAACTCTGTGGTGATCTCAGGAGCTGGTGGCGGGAACATGTCCCCCAGGAGCACATGTCTAATGGTCATTGAGTGCCCAGCATCCAGCCACCCTCTGCATGGGGTGACGCTCTATGGAGTGGGGTGAGAAGCCCAGGGAGCCAGACTGACCTGCCTTAGGGCTGAGAGGGCAGCCTGGCCATGACAGTGTTCTTGCCAGGGCCTTTACTCTTTTTTCTTTTTCCCTGTAGTACTAGGGATTCATCCCAGACCCAGCTCTTTTACTTTTTATTTTGAGATAGGGTCTTGCTAAGTTACCAAGCCTGGGTTCAAACTTTTGATCCTCCTGCCTCAGCTTCTCAGAGTGCTGGAATGACAGGTTGTGCCCCATACCCAGCTCCTAGGGTCTTAACTCTTGAAGGAGTGGTTGATTTCGATGTGGGGGCAACCCCAAGAGTTCTGGGACAGCAGTACCAGGGCTTCAGAGCTACTGCAGTATGCTGGCCCCCCACTGAGATCTTGAGCATCTTCAGTGGGCTTTTCCACTGTCCACAACGCACCCAAGAATCTCATTTGCTTCTGTTAAGCAGAGGCTGTTTCTGGCATCAAAATACCAGAGCCCTGTCTTCACCTTACATAGTTCACAGATCCACATTAAAGAGCGAAAACTCCCGGACCCCTGTAGTCCACTTACACTATTTTTGTTATCATGCAACTCACTGTACCCTGTAAAACCAAATGTAAATGTCTTATGGACCTTTATAGGCCTTTATAACTTTTAAGCAACTATGAAACACACAGACATATTGTAAGATGAATCCAAGCAATGCTACCAAATCTTCAGTGCTGAAAGAAAGATTGACTTCTCAGGGCAGAAACTAAATAGCTGTTACATGAACGTGGATGAGAACAACCTGGACTCCCGTGACTTCATTTTTGTATTACCAGGGTTGGAGGGGTCCAATGTCTCACACTCACCATCAGCACTCAGGAGGCTGAGGCAGGAGGACTGCTGTGAGTTCAAGGACCACCTGGGTTATGAAGCGAGTTCCAGACCAGCCTGAGGCTTAAGTCAGGTAACTCATAAAGCATTGAGAGTGGGACCTGGAGTATATTAAGTGCTCATGAAATGTTCAATAGTTATTACTTGATCTTCAGAGTAAGAGCATATTGAATTTTTCTGCTAGTTTTCTTTGGAAGAAGTTTTCCTTTACTGGTATGAGATTACATGGGGCAAGTGGAAAGGCAAAGACTTCCCTCTTAGCTGTACTCCTAGAGCCATGACAGGAGATGCTGGTCAGGACAGTCTGGGACTGTCCCACCTCCACTGTGGTGGCTGTGCTGACTCCACAGCCCCTCAGGTACAAGTGACTTCCCTGCTATCAGACGGCAGCAATTCCTGAGTTTGGACGAGGAGAAGAACAAGACCCTGGCCCTGAGCAGAGCCCTCTGGACCAGAAGGGAAGGAAGAAGCCAGCTCTGAGACCAGAAGGGGCTTCAGGGGTTATGGCCAGGAGACAAAGGCTGAAAGGAGGGCTGGGGGCAGAGCTACAGAGGCTCCTGGCACAGGGACAGAACCAGAAAGGGCCAAAGCACTGTGGCACCCAGAAGACACATAGCACTGTCCACAGAGGCCCTTGTCCTCTGCAGTTAAACAAGGAAATGTCACCTGAAGAGTGTCCAGGGCAGTAAGTACATACAGGACAGGGTGGGCACACCCTCTCCAGGCCTAGTGCTCACTCACTTGCACGGAGACCATGGGTCTAGCTTCCGAGGACCCATCTCCTTGACTTATTTTAGTGAATATTTTGAAAATAAAGTTCTGGGGAACTTATAAAACCCTTGTATTGGAATGCATTGTCCAAGCCAGCTGTGGTGGCATATGCCAGTAATCCCAGTACTTGGAAGATAAGTGGTGATGGTGATGTGGGGGGGATGGCCCTGAGTTTGAGGCCAGCATTAGCTACATAACAGTTCAACACCAATCTGAACTGCATAGTGAGGCACTAAGAAAAAAAAAATCATCAGCAGTCTAGGTATAGTCTACCTTTATTTAATGACTTATGTTAGTATCTCTTTTCTTCTTTGTCCAATTTTTCTTAGACTTTTTTTTTTTTAGCATTATGGAAAAATAGACATAATTTACCTGGTTCTGCTGTTGTTGCTGCTGCTGGTGGTGGCGGCCCTAGGAGCTGAACCTAGGGGCTTGCACACGTTAGTCAAGTGCTTTTCCAAGTCAGGGTTTTACTGTGTTGCCCAGGAAGCTCCTGAATTCTTAGGCTCAAGAGATCCTCCTGCCTCAGCTTCGTCCAGGTACACATTACCATGCTGGGCTCTTTTTAGCCATTTTTAAATGTACAGTTCAATGACATTAAATACATTTGTGCTGTTGTCACCACAGTTTAAATTATTTTAGTAATGAACCTACCACCCTAAAACTAGGACCTTGACCCCAAAGCTAGGACCTATGAGTAACCAGATTGTCCTCCTCCAGGCTTGTAACAGTGATCTTGAATTCGGATATCATCATTCCCAAACTTTTCTTTTTTTTTTTTTTTTTGAGATAGCCTTGCTATGTTGATCCTGCTTCAGCCTCCTGAGTTCCTGGACCACAGGCCCATGTCACCATGCCTGACTTCTGTTTTTTTTTATACATAATTTTGGGGAAGGAATATTTTTTCATTTTATTTTTAATTACAAATAGGGTTACGCTATAGTCTATCTTCTGGCATTTCATTTTGCTCTCATTCAGCCAGGGTTACCCAGTTGATCTGCTAGTCTGATGTCTTTCGCTCCCACACCTGCCACATGTGAACTGTGCATGTGCGTAAACGTGCCTATCTCCTCCAAGTGGCTAGAACCCCTAGCTCAGATGCAGCCACCCTCAGGCTGATGAAGGAAGGCGTAGACTGATGTGGCAGAGGTCAGAGCTTGGTTCCATCCCAGCTGCCCGCTCACCAGAGCTCTGTCCTCCAAGCAGGGAGACATTAAAGAGGCAGCATCGGGACCTCCGCGCTGACCCCTAATTGAAATCACTTCGCGGCGCAAAGCAAGGCCGTCATGCAGCTCTAGTGAGACAGCGATCTTTGAGGCCATTTCTGTCACAGCTGTGACTTGGGTCACGGCGCGTCATTGGTGTTATCTAGACAAATCGCTCTCCCTCCCCGGGAAGGTGGGCTCATTCGGGGCCCAGCGGGCGGGATTCAGGTCAGGGGAGAGGAGGGGGCGGCACTCGTCACCGCACCCAGTGCCCCATCCTGCGCTCCTGTGGCGGCTCGTCCAGTGGGGGAGCGTCCTCTGTCTCAGGGTCGAGACGGCTCAGCTCAGGCTCCAGGACTCGGCCAGGAGCGTTGTGCTGAGTAGAGGTGGCGCTGGCTTTGAGTCCAGCTCCGTCTAGATCCAAACCCTTTCCTCCTTGCCACACTTCCGGGAGCGAGCCCAGCCGTGCCATCCTTTCCGCAGCCCCGCCGCATGGCAGGGTGAGCCTCGCCCGTTCGCGGTCTTCCTCACAGTTTTCTCCTCTGAGGCTGCCGGTGACCTAGGGCAGCATCTAAGCACAAGCATCGTTGGAAAGCCCGGCGGGCTGCCGGAACTCATCGGTGAGTTGACTACTCGGGGACCCAAGGCAACACTCTTGGGGGGACTTGCGTGTCCCTCGGGGCCACCTCTGGGAGCCCCAGCGCCCCGGGGCCCCAGTTTGGGAACCGCACCGCTCGTCTTCTCCCCGCGCTCCCGCGCGCTGGGGTTCGAGGGCCGGCGTTTTCCGCTCTCAACCCAGGGTTCGGGAGCACGTGGCTGCCCCAGAGGCAGCTTCACTTTAAGTTTGCGCTGGCAGAGCGCAGCACTGCGTTCCCGATTGTGGCCGCGGGGGACGCAGTTCCACGAGCGAACACCAACACCCGCAACCCTGTGGAGGTCTGGGAGCACTGGAGTCGCCTGGCCGGTGGTCTGTTGCCCCCAGCCCGCCTACGCCTACCAAGAGGACCGCGGGCGGGGTGTGCGCGTGCACGTAACGCGGCGCAGAAGGAGCGCGCCCGGGGCTCAGGTGCGCCCGGGGCCGCGGGTCCGAGACGCGGGGCCTCCGGAGATCGCTTGACTCCTGGGCACGCGCGCCGCGGGTGCGTCCCCGGCCGTGCGCGCGCTCGACTCTGAGCCCCGCCCTGCGCTCACCTGTGTACCGCCCACCTGCGCAGGGCGTGTCCCGGGGCGTGCCAGCGTGCTCTGGGGGCGTGTCGGAGTGGGCGTACCCTGGGCGTGCCCGGGAGGGGCGGGTCCCGGCGCGGCGGGCGGTGCTCATTCCGCGGATTCCTCGCGCTACAGTCCGCGCGCCCCGTGCGCCCCGCGGGGCCGGAGGTAGCCGAGCGCCGGCGGTGAGTGGGCCCGGAGGGCCGGGTATCTCCGCGGGGGGCGGGGCGCGCGGCGCGCGTGGGGGCCCGGGGTCTCGTAGCCGCGGTGCAGGCAGTACGGGTGGGGACGTGGACCCCGAGCCTCCAGCCCCAGCCGGGGCAGACCGCACTTCCCACACAGGCCTTGTCGAAGCGTCCCCTTCCTGGGTCCTCGCGGGTGACTGCGCCGGCCGGGATGGCGACCCGGTCTGCCGTTCGCGGCTGGCTCAGGCTCGCGGCGGGAGCGCGGCGAATGAACCGGTTTCGCTTTGATCTGCGTTGTGCCGCCGGGAGTGTAGCCTCCGCGGGCACCGGACTGGACGGGCGGGAGGGCCTGGCTCCCACGCCTGCCCCGTGGGAAGGTGCTGGCCGCGGTTGGGAGCTGGAAGATCGCTATGTGGACGCAAGGCTGCCGTGGACGGAGAAGCAGGCTGGTCGGTCTGTCCGAGAACAGCGAAGAGGCCCCCAAACAGAAAAACCTGGTTTGTACAGAGGCTCTGCAGGTCGGGTTGCAGGCCTCGTGAGTGCCACCGACCCACTCGCGCCAGGGTCGCGAGGGTCCCGGTCGGCCCCGCGTGGTCATTGTTCCTGCGCGGCGCGCGAGGCCTCTGCGCGTGACCGGGGCCCGCGGGTGGGCGCCGGAACCCAGCGCCGCTGTGACCTACGTGCCGCCTTGCTGGACTCTGGAGACTTCTTAAACCCGGCACGGTTCTGTCGAGTTTTTCCCTCTTTATTTTTCTTGTGTGGCTCCTATTGCATCTCCGTGAAAAAAGTCGTCACCCTCCTCCCCCCTTACAATCGAATGATGTGAACCATTCCATTTGTTGTTTGACTCTGGCAAAATTTTAATCCCATTGATTTCCTCTCCCATCTCTTCCCCCGTTCCCCACACTTCTGGGCACCCTGCCTTTGCTTTCTGGAAGGGAATGCAAACCAATTTTTCTGTTGATCAAAACACAGTACAATTAAGTAGATAATTTTGCTATAAATAACCGTGGTCCGCATTCCAAAACTGCAAATGTTGTGGTGAAAACAACGGTGGTTTATTATTTCTGGAGGGTTGAGTTCAAGTTCAGTCTAAGTCATGTAGGAGGCTTTGACTGGAAATTTAATCTTAGGTTTAATCTTTATAAGAGGCCGCTCCTGTGTGTACCAGAGCATCAGTTTCAGGGGTTACAGGGAATAATGTGCTTTGAACTTTTTTCTTTGTATGTGTTGGATATTTATAAAGATAGTCTTAAGTTTTTCATGTTTTAAGTTTTCATTTTTTATTTTTTGGTACTAGGAATCAAACTCAGGACCTTCGTTTACCATAGGTCATTGAAGTTTTCTGAGAGCTTCATAAAGTTATTTTCAGTTTCTCCAACTCTACAATTGACTTAGAACTATGACCTTAATTTAAGATTTTGACACTCCCTGCAAACATAATTGTCTTAACTGAGGCCTTTGCACTGAGGAACATCCCCTGTTTTTTGTTTTGTTGTGCTCTGGACCTTGTGCTTACCAGGTGGGCTCTCTTACTATGATCTGTATCCTGGGTCCTCCCCTGTTCTTTTAAATTTAGTTATATTTTATTTTGAGACAGCGCCTTGCTGTGTCTCTTGGTTACCCAGACTAGGCTCAAAACTAGTGATCCTGCTACCTCACCTTCCTACCCAACTGGGATTATAGGAGTTCACCACCATGTTGACTACTTTTCACTTTTAGGAAATTTCTTTTACTCCTTTAGTGGAGTTAGCTTTATTGTTTGCCTCTGATGGTTTCTAAAATAAAGTCAGAGAAAAATGTTACTTTGTGTATATTCTGGATATCTCTTGGATACATTCACCATGAAGCTTTTAATTAGCTTTAATAAGGAGTAACATAACAATAAATTTGCCTTGCAACTTTAAAATGGACTTGATAAATAAGTTGTAAATTCAGAAGGCTAAAGTCAAGCGAATGACCCTGTGTGGAGATCTTAACATCTTTCTTGCCTGAACTAAACTGCCACAGATGCAGGCACCTGGTGAAAGACAGCATTATGTGTGGAGAACTCACACAAGACAGCTGAGGCTCATTTGTGATTCTTCCAGGGAGTCTATGGGGTGCTAATGAAGCCAGTGTGTGGGAGTATAATAGAGTGAAGTGAATTCAAATGAACCACTGCTCATCTGTCTCAGAGCAGCTTGGGGCCTAGCCACATTGCACACACACACAACTTCAGGCCTGGGTCACCAATCTTGATGGTTCTGACTGCCAAGAATGTGCAGGTGTTGAAACCAGGGAAAGGCGATCCTGGGTACAAGGTAAAGGCTGTGTAGAATGTACGTTGTGTCTCCTGTCATCTGTATAGAATAAACATTGTGCCTCCTGCTATCTGTATAGAATGTATGTTGTGTCTCCTGCCACAGGTCCAGTAGCCAGATGCCTGGTGTCCTCCTTATTTGCATTTACAGATTGGCCTATCTGCTGAAATTTGGTTGCAGCCCAGAGCAAGGACAGTGTGTGGTGCACATGCAGGACTAGAGCAGGGAAGTTGAGGGTCACAGTGTGAACCCTCTGGACAACTTACAAGCCAACAGCGCTTCTCCATGTTTGCTTGTTTGTGTTTTTTGTCAGTGAGTTTGTGGTTTGATGTTGCCTCTAAGGGTGGTGCCAAAGGACCCCGTGGGTCCTTCAGCCAAGAGGAGTGTGGTGCGCTTTTTGGAGAAAATGTGCGATAAAACTGGTTTGAAGCTGGGTGTGGTAGCACATTGGGAGGCTAAGGCTGAAAGATCGAAAATTCCAGCCAAGCCCAAGCAATTTAAGGAGAGCCTATCTGAAAAAGTAACTTAATGCAAAGGCCTGGAATTCAATCTCTACTTCTGGGGGGTGGTGGTGAATGGTTGAGCTTTTGGCTGGAAGTTTATTAAATTATCTTTATACAAAGACACCCAGAAAAGAAAGCTGAATATCGGATCTGTTGACAAAAATGTGACCCGAGGCAGAAAGGAAGCTAGCTCAGTATATGTGATTTTATAGAACATGATTCTGAGGAATAATGAGAACAGACTATATTTGCTCCTGGTGTTGGCAGACCTAATGATGTTCTGAGGTGGACAATGTCTCCTAGGCCAAAGAGGCCCAGGATTTAGATTAGGAACCATGGAGAATTAGGCCTAGGCTTCCAGGAAGTTCACCAGCCTGGGCTAGGATGAAGTTCCTATCTTTCTCTTTTTTTAAAAAATTATTTTATTTATTTATAAATAAAGCATGTGGTGCCGGGGATCAAACCTCGGTCCTTCCAGTTCCTAAGTTTTCCTAAGCAGGTGCTTTAGACCGCTGAACCATCTCGCTGGCCCTTTCTCTCTCTCTTTTTTTTTTTTTTAATGTTTGTTTTTATTACCACATGTTCCCAGTACAGAACAATCACATTCCTTGTGGGGAGTGGTCCACACACATAACCCATCTTTTTTTTTTAATCTCACTACAGCAGCTCAGAATCATAGTGTTCCTCCTGTTTTCAGCCTCCTCAGTGCTGGGATTACAGGTGTGTGCCCCATGCTCAGAGCCTGCACTGCTGGTCCTTGGGTCATGTGGCAGGGTCTGTGCCATGTGTGTCTGCATAGTTGACACGGACAGTGGCTGTGCAACAGTAACTGGTGACACCATCTGCCATCTGTAGCCAGGGTCATCAAGATGACTGAAGATCGAATTCTAGCCTCCCAGTCAGGGACTGAGGAGGTCCACAGAGGCCAGCCTCAGGCACGTTTAGCACCCAAAAACCTTGTGTAGGGGCTGGAGTGCAATGCCGTAGTAGATGCTTTCCTAGTGTGGGTGAGGCCTGGCTTCCATCTGTAGCACTGCTGAAAGGAAGGAGAGAAAGAAGAAAGGAAGGAAGAAAGAAAGAAAGAAAAGCTTAAATATTCCTCAGATTTCCACCCAGAGCAGGCTCCTTTGTGTAGTCCCAGCTTCCTGGGTCTTGCTGTTCAGGGGGTTGACTGGAGGTGGTTCTAGTAGCTGAGGCTGAGGTGGCAGGCTGACCCAGAGCCCGCCTGCACAGGCACCTCTTGGGGAAGGGACTTGCCTGTGCCACCACCAGCTGCTTTCTCTTTCTAGGACAGTGGGAGATGACTCCCAGCTAAATAGCGCTTGCTCTTGGGCTATGCTGGAGGTTGGCAAGCATGCTGAAGAAACTTGTTTAGGGATTTTAAGTGTGCATGTGTGCAGTTCTTTGAAACTGGGTCTTACTATATAGTTAGGCTGCTTTCTACTCACTGCGGAGCCCATGCTGACCTTGAACTTGAACTAAATGGCAACCTTCCTGCCTCAGCCTTCTGAGTGCTGGGATTACAGATGCCTAACACCTGACTCTTACTTTGGATTCTGTGGAAATAGGCATGGAGTGTGCAGGTATGCTAGTCCCATTTGAGGCTTTTGGCTTTCTCGTGCATTTCCAGGAATTTGCTGCGTAGCCAGAAGGAGCTGGATGGAAGTGGGAGCTGGCCAGTTCCATGGGCTGATTCCTGTGTTCAGGCTACATCTCTTAGTAGGGGTACTCCGTGCTGGTGGCTCCAAGGAGGGAGCAGTGAGCATGGCTGGCTTTCTGGGGAAGGGAGCTGCAGTTCAGTGGTGGGAAATGGTAGCACCAAGTGTGTGTTTTCAGTGTCACCCTCTAGCCCTTGACAGGTGACCAGCAGGGCTATGCACAGGGTTCTGGAGCATGACTAAGTAGATGGCACCATTTCTTGGAGCCTAGAGTCCTCAGAGCTTGGCCAGGTTTCAGTCACTTCGGCCCTGAGAGTCTCCAAGACCCTGGAGTTGTGGTGGGTGATGGCCATCCTGGCTGGTGGCAGTCCTTTTTCCTTGCCCATCCTGGTTTCTACTTGTGTGGCTCTGTGCCTGGTTAAAGAAGCAAGTGCAGCCAGGGACCAGGGGTGTAGCTCAGCGCAGCAGTGTCTGCCTGGCAAGCTTCAGGTCCTGTGTTTGATTCCTGGGACCCACAAAAAGAGGAGGAGGAGGAAAGAAGGAAGAAGAAGGAAGGAGGGTTTGATTTAAGCTTTGTGGAGGAGAGGGTTTGCTTCTTGTTGCCCACAGTAGGGTGGTGGTGCTGTGGCATGGCGTTGGGTTAGACAGAGCACAGGGCTAGAGGTCTTAGTGCTGACACAAGTTTGTTTTTTCATAGGTGACTTAAACTAACAAGGCTGAGCTCCAAAATTTATGCTGGTCAACTTGATCACAAAAATGAGAAGGGAATGGATAGTGATGGGAACGGTTGGTTTGAGGGTACTGAGTTGTACTGAAATAGTAGTGAAAGGTTGTGTGGCTGCTGTGAAGCCTGGGACTAGAGAGTGTGACCTCAGAAAGCTCCGAGAAAGAGCTCAGAGTGACTTCACTGTGAGGAAGCAATCATCTGTGAGAGCTGGATGCGTTTACCCTGACTTAAACATTAGACAGAGTGTAAATACATCAAGGCATTATGCAGCACCCATAAACACATACAACCTCTGTGTCTTTACATATCAGTTGAAATACATCTGAGTAAAACAAATTAAAAATTATAATAAAACTAGCATGGGCTGGATTGACTTGGATTCCAGTCTTAGCTTTCAGAAGTTACCTGCTTTTGGTACCTGGGTTTTTCTTCTGTAGCAGAAGAGCCGAAGCCATATTTGACTGTTTGGTTTGACTGACCGTGAGAATCTAGTGAAGTCCTTTATGTGGGTTTTGAAGTGTGTGCCACATGGGCGTGGGATGGTGGCTGTGGCAGAATGATAGATTTTGCAGTGTATCTCGTATGTTTTCAGTCATGTTGTTATTTACACTTAGAAGCAGGCCAGCACTCCATCCCTGTGTACTCCAGCAAGGATGGGAGCTAGGGGTAAGGGTCAGTGTGGTGGAGCGGGACACGCTGGGGCAGTGCTACAGCAGTGGAACTGTGCCTGTGTGTGCTCACCAGATTCTGGTGATATTTTAGTCCAGTTTTCATTCCTCTTTATAACCTCTGGCTTTGATCCCTGTGGGGTTCTGGTTGCTCTAGAGCAGAGTTTCCCTCTTCTCTCTGTGAGGTCTACTCACCGTGTTCCAGAGAAATGGGAGATACTCATGAACACCTGTACATTCTCTTTTTAACGGTCCTGACGATTGAGCCCAGCACCGAGGCTCTTTGCACTAAGCTACTTACCTGGTGCTTTTTTTGTTTTCTAAAGACAGGGTCTCTCTAAATTGCTAAGTTGCCCAGGCTTGTAATCCTCCTGCGTTAGCCTACCAAGAGTGCTGGGATGACAAGGGTGCACCCATATGAGTACTTCTGAATTGACAGTCAAAGAGGCCACCCACTCTTTAGTGTGGCAGTTCAGACTCTTGGTTTGCCCTGTCTCAAGCTCCATGAGCTGGCGTGAGGCGGGTGGCCTGGGAAGGTTCCCCGTGGAGATGAAGTTTGATTGCAGAGGGAGTATGGCTGGAAGGAACAGGTGATGTAGAGTGGGAGAGGCCATCAGGTGTCCCAGGAGAGTGGCACCTCCCAGATCCTGATGCACAGCCAAGGGTTAGGTAGTAGGGACATGAAACAGTTTGAATGTGACTCCCCTCCCCTACAGCAGCATCCACTGTGGCCAGAGTTGGTTGCTGTATTCTCACCCTCTTCTGGATGACACTGTGGGTACCACAGGACAGGGACTGAGGCCCACCTGGTCCTGTTGCTTTCACCTTGGGAACTTCCTAGGGAACTTCCAGGACACATCTAGGACTTTCTCTCCTTAGCGTGAAAAAGGTGATGAATCTACTTCCCAGGACCAGAGTTCTTGTCCTCTTGCTGCCTAGAAGGGACAGCTCTCTGTGGAAGGCTGGGGTAGCAGCTTCCACGTGTATAGCTGAAGCAGTTGTTCGTACTGAGCACCATCACATTTTCCTAACTTGAAATTTGATGACCTGTCTTCCCTCCTTCTCCACCTTCGAAGCTATTTAGAAGTCGTGATGTTGGAGGTGAGACTCATAGGAAAGAAATGTGGGCCACCTGAGCACATATTTGGATTGGAAAACAAGCCCCACACAACAGAACTGTGTGTCCAGTTTTCAATACTTTATGCTCCTAATTTGCAGCAGGCGTGAGGAGCGGCGACCCATCCTCCCACACACTCTGTGGCCCTCACTCGTTGCAGAGCTGAGCTCACATCCCATGGCCTTAGTGCCAGGTGCTTTGCTTTGGTGTCCCTAAATTACCAGGTGAGTCCATGGTGCAAATAGGAAGGCATTACTGGGGTGGACTTCAGTGAGCTATGCAGGTGCTGTGCAATCTTTTACAAACAGTTGAAGATAATTCATGGATGATACAGGGTAACATTGGCTGGGTCTGTCAGCCTCTGCTGTGAAACCCAGGCTCCAAAGGGCTTTCCCCCACTCTTCTCTGCATCCTTTCCATCCTGCTTCTCTGCCTGTTTTCGGGGAAACTGTCCCAGGCCACCTACTGAAAGTGTGGCGGTCGTTGCTCTTTTTTTCTTCAGTACAGGATATTTGAATTTTATGCAGCCCTGGGGATGGAGTTGGGCCCCTTGCATACTAAGCAGGTGCTCTCCCAGTGAGGCGTTTCCTTGATACGTTTATTGTTAGTTGCACTTTATTTAATGTGTTCGTATTTTTTTTATTTTGAGTCAGGGTCTTGCTATGTAGTGCATGCTGGTCTTAGCTCACCACATAGCCTGGCCCATCCCTGAACTTGTGGTAGTCCTCCTGAGTGCTGGGATTGCAGGTTTGCACCACCACGCCTCACCTTCATTGTTTGTGTTTCTTGACAAATAGTTATTGTCGTACTTAGAAAGTCTGTATGCGAGGAAGTAGTTAATGACATCCTCATTTTCCACAGGGGTATGGGTGCAGAGGGAAGTCCCTTCCTGGGTCCTAGAGTTCAGAGTAGCTGAGATTAATGTCAGACACTCAGGTGGGTGTCCAGGGTGACCTGGTTCAGAAACCAAGTACCTGTGTGCATCTCAGTGTGTTGCTGTGATCCCTAGCAAGTTTCCCACAATGCTGTAGCCTCTTCTCCTCCCCACACGGTCTATTGGGGTGCGAATATTGCCTGATGCACAAAATTCACAAGACTTTATTGCTATTATCTCTGCCTCTATTTGCTTAGTTCTTTTGTGGCCAGATAATGCTAGTCCTCGACCTTACCTGCCACCTGTGTTATTGTACCCCCACCATGGCATGCTTATCTCACACCTGGTTCCTGCACAGACTCCCGGATCTCCTCATTTCACCCCTTTAGGTCAGACCTTCCCTCCTGGCCTACAAGAAACTTCTCAACAGAAAGGCATTAGCTGCATACTTCTACTGCTCAGGGGCAGCCGAGGTCACCTGGCCCCCCTCTGTTGCTCGCCTGAGCCCATGGTGTGCTACCCTCCTGAATTCAGCTTCCTGGCCTTGACTGTGGACTGTGGCCCAGTGTGGCTACCCTGGGATGAGGAGGGGAGCAGTGTGGGGACAGGAGCTGGGGATGGACCCTTTGGGGGTGGCTGTGGGGACACAGCCAGACCAAGGGAAAAAAATAGGTGTTCACAAGTCAAGAACTGAACATTGATTTTTTATCACAAAACAAACATTATAGTTCCGGTTTGTATATTCTTTTTCTCTTTGTGTTTTATGCCTTTATTTGGTCCTGAGGACAGAACCCAGGGGTGCCTGCTAGGCAAGCACTCCCCACTGAGTGGCACCCCAGCACCTGTGGTCCCCTGATAATCTTGCCTGTTACCAGGTCTCCCTATACTTCTCAGCCAAGGTTGGCCCACCCAGTCAGGTGTCTCCCTCTCTTCACTCTCTCATGGACTCCAGTGCCCCTGTAGTTCAGACTTCATTTCACTGCAGTAGGTAGCACATGCCCTGCTGAGGAACTTTAAACACCAGATCTTTTCTCTGCCCACTTCAAAGGGAATTTGCTGGGGGCTAAGTTTTCTTTGTTGTTTATTCTTTGAATAAATGTCAATATCCTTCCTATGCCAGAATGCTGGGTGTGCTCCTTTGTGTCTTTGGAGGTATTTTCGTTGATTCTTCACTTAATTTGCCTAACTTGAGACAGATAGTAGTTGTACAGATTTGGGCTTGGAGTGTAGAAGGCAGCCTGTTAACTTCACAGGAAAGGCATAGTAGTTTGGTCCCGTGTTGAGGAATACAGCTCTACCAGCAGATCCCTGTGCAGAGGCACCAGACTTTGAACCTGGGAGGGCCTGAGAGGGAAACAGCTGGGTGAAAAGAGTGTTACCCAGCTCCTGGGAGTTTATGAGCAGAACTTTACCTATCTGTGGGTCTCCTACATTTTCTTTTTTTTTTTTTTTTTTTGCGGGACCGGGGTTCAAACTCACGACCTTGTACTTGCCAGGCAGGTACTTGTGCCTCGGAGCTATCTCCTCAGCCCCTGCATTTTCTTTTCTTTAAACAAGTTCTCAAATCCTTATCCTGAGGATGTGGTATTTCTGTTTCACAGAGAGTATTAGGAATGTAAACACCACAAGTTTTACTCTTTTTTTTTTTTTTCATTTTATGTATATGGCACAGGGTCTCACTATGCAGCTCAGACTTGTAGTGATCCTCCTGTTTTCAGCCTGCCCAGCACTGGGATTATAAGTGTGTGCCTCCACACCCAGACTCTCAAGCTTTACTCTTGCTCTTTCTTTTTGTTAGGCTGGTTATTGAACCCAGGAACTTTGCGCTGAGCTATATCCTCACCACTTTTCATACTTTTTTTTTTTTTTTTTTTGAGACTGTGTCTTGCCAAGTCACTAAGTTAACCAGGCTAGGTTTGAGCTTGTGATCCTCCTGCCTCAGCCTCCTGAGTGCTGGCATTACAGAGTAGAATTAGATGGGTGCCACTGTGCCTAGTGCCCCAGACTTCTTCACTGTAACAAAATGTTTTGCTTATAAAATAGAAACCTCCAGCAAAGTGCTTCGGAAAGCACTGCTTTGAGCTCAGTTCCTGTGGCTGCATCTACCATGCCAGCTGAACTTGGCAAGGGCGGCCAGGTTGCGAGGTCGGTGCAGAGCTGCTGTCCATCCAGAGGCTGTGGTTGAATGCCTGAGAAAGCTGTCTGTGGCTGCTAGAATAAGTGCTGCTGGTGAAGGCGTATCCCCTCACTGATGTGTGTCCCCAAGGGCTGTGGGTGTGAGTCCAGCAGCCCAGCAGCAGCAGCAAGCTGGGATCATCTGCCTTTGATGTTTTTGTACCTTTGATTTTTTTTTTTTTTCCTGAGACAGTCTTGCTATGTAAGTGAGGCTGGCTTTGAACTCATAGCCAGGCTGATTTCAGACTCACAGTGATCCTCCTGCCTCAGCAGGATTATAGGTGTGCATCACCATGCTTTGCTTTTATAGGTGTGCAAGTGGGAACAGAGTTTAAGGATTCATGTTTAAAAAACATGGCGCTGTGGGCGAGTGTGGTGGTGGAGCTCAGTGGGAGGTTTTGTGAACCTGCAGGGGTGGAGGTCCCTGGAGGCCCTGTGTTTGATCCCCAGCACTGCAAACATACAGGTGATAGGATGATGCTAAAGATAGTGATTCCAGCACGTAACGTGCACCTGTAATTCTAGCAGTCAGGAGGCTGAGGCAGGGTAGTCGCCTGAATTGAGTTTAGAATAGTGAATAGAAAGCCTAAACTAAATCACAAGACCAAAAACTAAGTTAAAAAATAAATAAATGATTCCTACCAAACTTAAAGACTTTTTACATCATGTGCTTCCTCCCCACACCCCTTTTCCTGTACACTGTGATTGAGCTGAAGCCTTTTCTGCCATGCCTGGTGACTTCACAGCCAGGGAGGCCATTTCTGTAAAAAACAACCCAGGCCCCCGGCAGGGACCCCAGGCTGGTGGCAGCACTGTCTGCGGTGGCGAGCTCTGTCCCGAGTGCGGCTTTGGGTTCCATGGGCCCAGGCTCTGTGTGTTGGTGCTCTCTGTACCCCCAGTATCTCTGACATGTGGCACATAGGCAGATGTGTTCAGTCTCCTCTGAAGTTCTGACAGAAGAGACCTCCTGGCCTTGGCGGGTTCATCAGTGTGGACAGAATGGAATGGACTTGAAACCATCGCTGTTCAGAGCCAGGCCACTCCTGACGGAGCAGCCTTCCTTGGCAGCCTGACCCTGTGGTGGGGATGGCTTGCAGTGGTCCTGTTCTTGCTCCTGCTCCTGCTCCACCCAAGCCTGTGCCCCAGGCTGAGCCCCTGGCCCCCTGCTAACTACTGAAATGCCAAAAATGCTGTTGGAATTCTGTTTACATTTTTTTCTACTTTTCCTTTTAGGCTCAGTCAGGAATGGAGACACCGTTGGATGTCTTGTCCAGGGCTGCCTCTCTGGTGCATGCCGATGACGAAAAACGTAAGTCAGAAATGTGTTTTTAAAGGGGTCTATGTGAGTGCTTTTCATGGTGTGTCTTAGCCGCCACAGGGAGTTAAGACCACTTGCTGTCCTGCACTGTTTTGGTCTGGAAGCCACTGGCTTTGGTCGTTTCCTCAGAGATAACAGCTCGACATTCTCATTTTTTGTTGTTGTTTTTGAGAACCAGAACATGTTTTTCTTTCCCATGTGCTAGAGTGTAGCCCAGTACCTGGCACGAGCTGGGCAAGCACTCCTCACTGAGTGAACACCTGCCTGTAGTCACAGAGATTCTGGGGAGAAGAGACCTCTCCTGTGTGGTGGTCAGGGCAAGAGAGAGAACTCTAGATTTGAGAGATTATTGTTTATTCTAAAGTATATTTGTTTTTAAAATGGTCTCATTTAGGGCTGAGGTGATAGCTTGGCGGTCTAAGTGCCTACCTGGCAAGCACAAGGACTTGGGTTCGATCCCCGATATTGTATGCCATGTTGGCCTCAGAAGCACCATACTGACCCCCAAACCAGGCTTGGTGGCACACGCCTGTAATCCCAGCACTGGGATGGCTGAAACAGGAGGATCACACCGAACCTGAGCTGTGTAGCGAGACCTTATACCAAATAAATAATAAATAAGTAATAAATAAAGGATTAAAAAACTAATTAAAAAATGTTCTTGTTTAAGATTAAAATTACTCACTGATGTCTGGCATGGTGATGCCAACCTGTAATTCCAGCACTCAGGAGCCTAAGGCAGGAAAGATCTCTGTGAGTTCAAGGCCAGCCTGGACTGCACACTGAGACTTTAAAAAAAAAAAAAATTGCTCCCTGAATGGTATTGTAAGAATTGCTATTTTTCTCAGAAGGTTGGTTTTGAATTTGTGATCCTCCTGCCTTAGCCTCCCAGCGTTCTGGGACTGTAGGTGTGTGTCACCATCCCCAGCTCCAATTCTGTTTTGCAGTAATTGAAAAACTAACTAAAAGAGGGCTGCTGAGATAGCTCAGTAGACTAAACGCCTGCTTAGGCAATTGCAGGGTTTGATCACTCTGCACTACATGTGGAGTTGGTCTCTTTCTTGAGTATGCTGAGCCAGCCATGGACACTGGACATGGTGTTGCATGCCTATAATCCCAGGACTGAGGAGGCTGAAAACGAGGATCAGTAGAAGTCCAAGCTACCTAGTGAGACCTTGTACCAAATACATTAACAACAACAACAACAAAACTGACTTAAGAAGGAAGGATGGGGTACTTTGTGCTAATATTCAGAACTACATCTTGGTGAATCTTTAACAATATAGATCCTTGATTTACAAACTCAATTCACTCCTGAGAGTTGGTTGTAACTCAAGTTGTCAACTGAAGGCTCAGGCTCCTCAGTGCAGTCTTCGAAGTCTCCTGTACACAGGTAGATCTTAGTGTCCTTAGAGAGACACTGACCCAGGATTTCTCAACTAATCCCACACAGGAAAGGATGTTGGAATGCTCCTTCCAGAACTCTTTAAGGGTTCAGCCTGTACCTGAGACCATTAGGAAACACAAGTGGCCGGCATTCAGATCATAGCTAAGACTTTGGTTGTAAGTTAAAACTAAAATTCCAGTCATAACCCAAGCTATGATGTTAGGCTGGTCGTGACTCAAGGGTCCATTGTACCTTGAATATTTTGGTGATTGCAAAATATTTTATTTTTATTAATTTTATTCATATCTTCTGAATCATAAGACCTGAAACTGCTTCTTTCCTCACTCAGATTTAAAATATTGAGAAAAAAATTGATTGATCTTTTGTGAAGTCTTAAGTTTTCAAAGCTGCCTCACTTTGTAGTTTATTTCCTGTGAGTTGGTCTGCTAGCATAGGCGTGTCTTTGAAATGTGAGATCTGCCCCTGATTGCTGTTCCTTTTTTTAGCCTCAGTTTCCTTGTTAGCAAAGGCAGTAACCCTTCCTGCTTACCTTGTATTTGTGAGGATTGCAGGTTCCCACCTGTCTCCTGGCTGCGGCTGCCTTGCTCTGCTCCCAGCACCGATGCCTCTGATTGCACCTCTTCTGGGCTGCCGTAGAACTGAGGTGACCATGACCCTGCTTCCTTGCCACCCCTCACCCAAGGTCATCATTATGGTAGTGACTGGAAAACATAACCAGGAGGGATTTTCCCCAGCCTTTTATTTGTGTTTGTTTTTTTGAGACAAGGTCTTACTATATAATTGTAATTGGGTCTTGAACTCACCGTGTAGCGCAGGCTGGCCTCAAACTCACAGTGATCCTCCTGTCTCCCCCTCCAGAGTGCTGGGATTGTAGGTGTGTGCCACTATGCCTGGCCTCTTTACACTTCGCGTGGATTTAGTTGTTGGTTTGCAGGTGGGCAGAAGTGCCTGATGGTGAGGTTTAGTTATTTCTCAGCTAAGGAAGCTGAGCTTAGGGTATCATGTGTCATTCCCAAGGATACAGGCTGGTGACAGAGTCCTTCAACCACAGAGTCCTTCCTACCTCCAACATGTAGCCCATAGGGCTGACCTGACCAGCTGTTCACACTTGATGTGGACCCATGAGAGAGTTGACTTGGGCATCCATCCCTATGCATGGTGGTAGTTGGACACTCTCTTGTATGGCTCCCAAATTTAATTAGCGGTATAAGTTGGGGTGCTATCTGTAACCAGGGAAAGTGCAGGTTGTGACCTCAGATCCTTGTATCATAAGGATGTGGGGTAAAAGATTTACTCCTCTTCCTTTTTCCCTATTTGTCAGCCTCTGGAGAGAGTTCTTTTGGGTCAGAAATTTTGATCAGCTTGGAGATCTGCCTGGTTTCCAACTCCAGGAGGGACTGGGGAAGGCTTGCACTCGAGGGCCACAATTGGAGGAGGGCCCTTCGCCTCAGGGGTAGATCTGCATACAGATACTTGAGCTGCTTGGTCTGCAGGGATGTGAGCACTGCCATACATATTGCACAGGGACAGTGTGTGGGGAGGAGGCCCTGCCCTGGACCCTGCCTGAGCCTCTCTACCTCTAGTGACCCAGTCGTGTCAGGGGCAACCAACCTGGTTCGAGGGCCCGTCTGTGGGCTGGCCTGGCGCCTCTACTTAGGGTTCTTCACGGAGCGACGCCAGGCACCTTTGTGTGAGCCTGTGAAAGTCTGAGTGGCGCAGATAGCACCAGCAGTGCGCGCCACGTCTCTTGGTGGATTTCTTAGTCTTATCTGTGCTGGCTCAGCCCAACTCAGCTTTCTTTGCCCTAGATTAATTCTAGTTTGGCTTTATTCTAAACTGCTTACACGTTGGGAGCCGGGAACATTCCCCTGGACACTTTAAGAGTCTATGTGTAATCTGATGTGGGTGTCTTATTACGACCACAGCAGTGTCCTGTTCCTTGGGCTCGGTTCCCCCTGTGTCTCCATGACCTGAATGATGCTAGTGACTTCTTGATGGCTCCTGGAACACTGAAACTTGGTCATTTTGGGGGGTGGTGGCATTGTTCTGGCCTTTTGAAGGGAACAAGATCCGTTGTGACTTGAGTCTCTAATGCCCGATAGCCTTAAGGTTTCATTATGTCTGCAGAGGAGAATAAAAGCAATATCTCAATGGTACACTGGGAGCTGGGACAAATAGTGAAAGAGTGGTTTTTGTAGCAACCCCATAGTTACTTATCTGGGCAGCCGAGAAGGAATACATTTACTTAAAATAATCATCAGATGGCTCGGGAGGTGTTGATTTTATCAGTGTTCAGGGCAGTCCTGGAATAGACTTCACGAAGATGAAACCGGATTGTTCATGCTGGGTTGGGAGGACTTGGACTTTTTACAATCAATCTTTTCTTTCTTTCTTTCTTTCTTTCTTTCTTTCTTTCTTTCTTTCTTTCCTTCCTTCCTTCCTTCCTTCCTTCCTTCCTTCCTTCCTTCTTTCTTTCTTTCTTTCTTTCTTTCTTTCTTTCTTTCTTTCTTTCTTTCTTTCTTTCTTTCTTTCATAGTATTAGGGATTGAACCCAAGGCCTTTGCACAGAGCTACATCCCTAGCACCACTTAAAATTTTTTTTTTTTTTAAATTTTTGACACAGTTCTTCCTAAATTACTAAGTTGCTCAGGCTGGGCTCAAACTTGCAGTCTCCCTGTTTCAGCCTCCTAGAGTGCTGAGATTACAGGCATGCACTATCATGCCTGTCTCCAACTTTTTTTTTTAATAGTGACAATTGGCCAAGATGAGAGAATGTCGCACTTTTTCTGGTATGCGTAATAATAGTTTGGTGTACCTTTAACACTGTTATGGTTTGTGTATAGTTGTCCCCCCCAAAGCCTTATGCTCTTATGGGGCTGCTTCTGGAATTTGTAATTGATTATTGTGGAAATGGGTGCTGCCCCTCCCCTGGGGCAGGTGATTTGCATTTCAGTGTAAGGTAGGAAGAGAACTTAGCTGCTTGAGCTGCTGCTAGCTCTCTCTGAGCTCTTGCTCTTGCTCTTACCAGCTGCCATGGAAGGTTGCCCTCTCCCATGTGCCCCTCTGCCTTGGAGCCAGCTGAATATGGACTGAATCCTCCAGTAACTGTGAGCTAAATAAACCTTTCCTTTCTTCATTTTGAGTGTCGGGTGTTTGTCCCAGCCTCTAGAGAAGAGTAACTAAGACAAACACTATACCTCATTTTATTTGGAAGATCATAAAAATATATTACTTTTTATAATTTCATTCTTGTATATTCTGGATTATAAAAATTGGTAGATGCTTCCTTCCTTGCTTAGATTAAAATCTATGCTATTGGTATTTTTGAAACACGATCTCTCTGCATTGCCCAGGCTGTTCTTGAGATCCTGGTCTCAAGTGTTCCGCCTGCCTGAGCTTCTTCTGTACCAGAACTATGGGTGCATGCTACTGTATCTGATTTAAATCATTTTGAAAAAAGTGCAGCTTTGAGTCTGAGAGTTTGTATGTCGAGGGATTGTATGTTATTGATCTGCTTTCCCATTGCAGAGACACAGGACTTGACATCTGCAAGTTAAAGGAGGAGAGGTCTGACTTGGCTCACAATTTTAGGGAATTTGGTCCGTGGTTGGTAGGTCCTAGGAAGAAATGTCCGGTGGAAGGCTGTGCTGGAGTGCCAGAGAGGAAGACGGGTGGGGAGCCAGATAGAGTGCCGTGGTCACACCTCCATCACTCACCCAGACATAGATCTATGCTCAGGACCCATACCTGGCCATCTGTCTCCTGGCCAAGCACGCTGGCTAAGCAGGCAGCACTGTCAGTCCCATTTTGCAAATGAGGGAACTGAGGCTTATGGACCAAGATCACTGGCCCAGGGACACTCACAGGAGATGTACACAGAGCACACACAACCCCACGAATGCATGGGCAGGAGGCTTCACCTGGAGAAGGTGCCCCTCCCCGTGAATCAGCAGTTCTAATCTAGGAGTGGCCACGCCGGCTGGCATTGAGGATGGGAGCTGCCTGAGAGCCACTGCCTCCCACCCCAGAGCTTCTCTCCTTGGCCAGTTTCCTCTTCCAGGAGCCCCTGTGTTTCCTGCAGAAAGGGAGCTTGATCCCTTTGACATGTGCTGCTTCTTGCAGCATTGGAACCCCACTACTACGGGGCCACAGCCTCTTCCAAAGGTGGTGTCCTTAGCTGTCCATCTCTCTCCATGTGCCATGGGGGGCCCTTTGGTACTTAGGTAGGCACTCAATAAACACTGATAGTAATAAAATAGCTGCCTGAGTGCAGGGGGAATTAATAGTTTATTTGACAGCAGTGAAAGTGACTCCGTTGTCGCCATCCACTTAGAATGCACAAGTTCAAAAGAATCGTCTGCTCCTCTTGATAGCACTTGGTAGCTTCTGAAATGTTTGTCTTTGGTTCTTACAACAAAAGCTTTCGAGGCAGGCTGGGCCGGGCAGCATGGTGGGTGAAGGTAAGAACCCAGTGTTTCCCCACCATGCATGCTGTGTGCCTCAGAGTCTTTGGGGCAGGAAGTCACGAGGTCCTGGGGCCCTGGCTCCTTCGGACTGTTTTCCTATTCCGTCCCCTCAGCCTGATCAACCCAGGGTCTTGTACATGTAAGGCCAATCTCTGTCACTGAACCGCACCCCAGTTCCCATGTCAGCTCTCTTTGCTTCTTTGCTCTTTTTAATTTAATTTATTTATTTTTTTGAGTCAGGGTCTCACTATGTAGTTCACATTGACTTTGAACTCACTGTGATTCTCTTGCCTTAGCCTGCTGAGTGGTGGGATTACAGGGTTGCACCACCATGTCCAAATAGGCTCCTTTTTCTTTTTAAAATAAGCATTGACTTTATTGTGCTTTTTAAAGGCTGTAGACACTTACAGCTAGATGTGGTGAGACATCTCTGTAATCCCAGCATGTAGGAGGCTGAGCCAGGAGGATCATGAGTTTGAGGCCAGGCTGGGCTACAAAGCAAGACCTGTGTCTCAAAAAAAAGTTATAGGCACTAATAATATGTTTTGTACTTTGAATTTTCCCCCTTTTTTTTGCAAAATGGCATTGACAGTGCCCTTTCCCAGTAATCTCTCTACTTTAAAAATCTCCACAAAACACTACCTGGGGCAGGTGTTTGTATTATGTACTCATTTAATTTCCAGTTGGGCTGCCCTTGTAATCTGTACTGGCTTCCCATGGTGGCCCTCTGAGGTCCTGTGGAGACAATGCTGGCAGGTCTCTGCTGTTTTGGTAGTTTAATATCAGTTCACATTAGCATAGTAAGTGTTAGGAAGGGTGTCGCCACTATGGAAAAGAACATGGCTTGTTGATTAGCATAATGGATGTTGAAAACGATGCTTCCGAGGGGCAATCTTTCCACAGCTAAGGGGTGGTTATTATGTTTCCTTAAGTGACTGCTTCTCAATCTTCTGGAAATCCTGTTTTTCTTTGAAACACATAAGAATGTTATGAACTATTTTGATGTCATTTGCAATTCAAATTCAGAAATTAGAGTCTGGAACACTTGATGAAGTGTTTCTTTTTTTCCTCTTTCCTTTTGCACTTGAGACTCGGCTCCCTGGCTCTCTTCCTTTCTATCTGTGGTTCATGAGTTGCTGCTGGGCCCAGCTCCCTGTGCAGTTCCATAGTGGCCAGAGTCTGGGTCCCCACCTCTTGGTTTCTCAGTCCCTCCCAGTCCTCACCCAACAATGTTTAAATGTACTCTGATTAGGATTATGTGCCTGAGGTCACCATATGTTGTTTTTCCCCAGTCCTGGGGATTGAACACAGGGCCTTTGCACTGAGCTATATCCCCAGACCTTTTTAAAAATTTTATTTTGAGTCAGGATTTTGTTCAGTTTCCTAGGCTAGGCTTGAACTTTTGGTCCTCTTACTTTAGTTTCCCAGAGTGCTGGGATGATAGTGTCCTAGACCTCGTCTAGGAGTCCCTGGGGGAAAGGGACAGAGGGCCCTGATTCTCTACTGGAGAGAACCACAGCGTGCTGTGTCTCATTCCTTCTCTCACTGCTGCAGATGCTGCCGGTGCTGCAGTGAGACCACCTGGGCCAGAGCGTCTACCCTGGCTGGTGCTGCAGGCCTGGGCTTTTGGGTTTCTTTTCCCTGCAGAGAGCCAGTTGTTAACATGTCCCACCATAGAAAATACTGCTTTTCCATGGGAATGTGGAACTGGATTTGTCAGATTTTGTGATTATTGAAGACAAACTAGAAACCTAAGTTTTTATATAAAATTTTTAAATTTAAAAATTCCATGCCAGTTAAGCAGTGGTTCTCTAAGTCCCCACACTGGGCCTTTAAACATTGATCTAGCCTGTTTTCTGATCTAGTATCAGTGTTTTGCTTTGTTTTTGTTTCTGTTTTCTTTTGAGACAGGATCTTGCTAGATAGTCCAGGCTGGCCTTGAACTCATTGTGTAGCCCAGGCTGGCCTCAGACTTGTGGCAATACTTCTGCTTCAGCTTCCTGAGTGCTGTGTGTATGAGTCCCCACCTTCAGAAGCATACAACAGGAGGATCACTGCAAGTTCAGGGCCAGCCTGGGCTACATAGCAAGATCCTGTCATAAATAAGAATTAGGGACAAGCAAGGAAGCCTTCCAAAATCTCTCTCTTTGGCTTCACCCCTGAGCGTGCACATATGTGCACGCATGTGTGAATGTATGTGTGTGTGTATATCTGTGTCATGCCATAGGATCTTGCCAGGGTTCATGGAGTTAGTGTCGGCCCTGAGGGGAGCTGAGTAGGCCTTCAGATTGCCATGGCATCCCCGAGGGGTACTCCTGTGTGTGCACATACACACATGTACATACTCGCACACATTCACACACATGCACACACACGCACACACACTCTTGGGCACAGGCAAGGAGGTGGATTTGAGAAGGCTCTTGCTATTTATTTACTTATGGCAGGATCTTGCTGTGTAGCCTGGCTGGTGCTAAACTGGTACTGATCCTTTGCCTCGTCTTCCTGAACATAGGGGTTCTAGGTGGTAGCACCACATTTAGTTTGTTTTTAAGGAGCTCAGGGGTTCCTTCAAAGTGAGACAGGAGCTCACCACTGAGCACAGCCCCAGGTCCATTCCCCTCGCTCACTGGCCCTTTTTCCACTCCTGGGTTGGTCACTGATGAAGCAGAAAGCTCCCTGAAGTCCACTTAAAAGTCAGGTGGGTCTGGTTGAAGAGGAAGTCAGCCCTGTGGGAGAGGAGCAGAGCTTGGCAGACAGGTGGGAAGCAGCACCAGGAGGCAAAGGTGGGGCCCCAAGCCCAGGACACTGCACATCCTCAGCTGGGCATACTGGGAGGGGGTGTTGCAGAGTGTTGTGAGGAAGACCCATTTGTCAGAAAATTAGGTATATGTGAGCTGAAGAACAACTGAAAAACCCAAAGTAGAGAAGCCAAGCATGGGGACATACACCTGCAATCCCAGCACTTGGGAGGCTGAAGCAGTAGGATCTCTGAGTTTGAGGCTAGCCTGAGCTGCTTAGAGAGACCCTGTCTCAATAAACAAATAAACCCCAGGTTGAAAATTTCCCTCATTTTTTCCATTTTACTGAAAGTTTGTATCCTTTTATCAGCCAACTCCCCTGTCCTCTCTGAAAGAAAATGTTGATGTCTGCTTTTATTTTTACAAATAAAAAAGAAAGTAAACCAAGAAACCTAAAAATAAAACTGGGGGGGGGACCACCTACTCGGGACCCCCCTCCTGTCCCTCTCTCAGACAGGAACTTCTCTCAATAAGTATGTTCTGCTCATTAAAAAAATAAAAAAATAAAAAAAAACCCCTCAAGTAAGTTTCTTTCCTTTCCTTCTCTCTTTCTCTCTTTCTTTCTCTCTTTCTCTCTTTCTCAATAACAGGGATTAAACTCAGGACCTTGCACTTACCAGGCAGGCACTTATTCTACTGAGCTATCTCCCTGGCCCTCTCAAGTTGTTTTAACAAAGGAACCTGAGCTGGGTGTGGCTTGGGGCAGAGTCCTTGCCTAGCCTCATGAGGCCCTTGGTTTTGTCCTCAGCCCCATAGAAAACCAATAAAAAATAGATAGCAAACGAAACCTGTTGTGAATTTCAGGAAAGAAAGAAAATATACAATCACAGAACCTTTAGAAAAGAGGGAAACGGGCCGGCGAGATGGTTCAGTGGTCTAAAGCGCCTGCTTAGGAGAGCTCAGGCAACTGCGGGGACTGCGGGGACTGCGGTTCAATCCCCGGCACCACATGCTGCGCCAGCGCCACCACCAGGGCAGGCTGAGCCAGCCACAAAATGAATAAATAAAGAAACAAACAAACACAACAAGCAAACAAATAAATAAATAAATAAAATCAAAAAAAAAAAAAAGAGGGAAACAGCATATCTGAGGCTAATACATAAATATAGGCACATGTAACAAAAATGGAACAGAGCTGGCAAAGGGGAGGTGTTGAGCCCAGGATCAGTGGGAAACCCAAATGCAGCAGGTTGGTATTAGGAAAAGACACCAGGGCAGCCAGAGCTGCCCATGTTTTGACCCTATTTTTTTTTTTTTTTAATATATTTTTAGGGAAGGGTCTACAGGCTGTTCAGGGTCTCACTACTAGATTAGACTCATAGTGATCTGCCTGTTTACAGCCTCCCAAGAGCTGGGATTACAGGCATGTGCCACCATGCCTAGTCTCAATTGCTACTTCAGTGCACCCCAGGGCAGAGCTGGCATGGCAGGCCTGGGAACTGAACCCCTGGCCCCTGCGCCTGCTTATAGGTGCTTTAATCCACTGAGCTATTTGACCGGCCCAGACCCCATGTTTAAGAAGCAGGTTTCTCTGTTACAAAACCATGCTAGAGCATGGATGCACTGATCTTCTTTCTATAAAGGTAACTACATCAGGACACCAGGCAAGACCAGGAAAACACAGAATAGATGTGTATATTATAATTCAGTAGTGCTTGGTTTCATTTTTAGTTTTTCTTTGAGATTGGGTCTTGTTGTGTAGTTCTTTTTTTTTTTTTTTCAGGACTGGAGTTCGAACTCATGACCTTGCACTTACCAGGCAGGCACTTGGGCTACAGAGCTATCTTCCCAGCCCCTCGTTGTGTAGTTCAGGCTGGCCTTAAACAGCAATGATCCTCCTGCCTCAGCCTCCTAAGTGCTGGGATTATAGCTGTTATATAACAACCACCACACATGGCTGTTGAGCTTATAAATAGATAAGAGAACTCTAAGTAAAACATTGAATAGTTTATCCCAATGATGTATTATGGCATGTCCAAATAAACCAGTTGCATTACAGAAAAGCAGGAATGTAGCTCCAGTCATATAATTATTTATATTATTTTAGTGTATTAAGAAATCCATTTAATGTTCATGACTGAAATCCAAAACTATGTGATAACATTCAGCAGGCATTCATGATAACGGCTTAGTAAGCTATGGATCAGAAGATAGTTCATTTTTCAACAGATACATAGCATCATGAAACATTGAACACTGTAGAGGTGACCCATGCCATGTTCTGAGACCTGTCCACACGGAGTGCTCAGGTCTGCTTAAACCCATCTGTCTCCTCAACACCCACCATCACTTCCCACCGTGGAACTGATGGGGCTGCTCTTCCAGCTGCACCAAGTATACAGTGAAATCCTCATCTGTGCTCACCTGACTCTGGGAGCTTCTAGAGCCCTTGATCCAGACTAAATGGGCCCCTTCTCCCCTGGGTCCCCACCATCTGACCCTCTGCTTCTGACAGTAAATGAGGAAGAAACTCCTGAAGCCACTGTGAGTGAGGTTCATCTCATCATGAAATATGGGCGGAAAATGGGGTAGCCTTGAACCTGAACGTTTGGCTAGGGAATTAATTTGAAAGCAATTTAATTGAGAAGGAGGCTCAATACAGCTTCAATATAGGATATTGGAATGGTCTACCAGAAAATTGTGACAAGGAACAAAGGAGAAAACTACTCGAATGCTACGAGGGTTTAAGTTGTGCTGCTGATTGCAAGAATACTAATGAAAATCAGCATGATTCCTATTTCATTTGCAATAGCTAGTTAGAAGCAATCTTTTTAAAAGCTCTCATGCATTGGTTGGAGGTATAAGATGTTTGGGTAAACATCTTTTTTTTTTTTTTTTTTTTGCGGGACTGGGGTTTGAACTCATGACCTTGCACTTGCCAGGCAGGCACTTGTGCCCCTGAGCTATCTCCCCAGCCCCTGGGTAAACATCTTAAGAAGCATATAAGATCTATCTGAATAAATTGTAAAATTCCCCAAGTGACATAGAGATCAGAATAAAAGGAGAGATACTCCATCCTTAAGTTCAAGCACCTGTCACATTCCCACTAATCTGTAATTTCAGCATCACCCTGGGCAGAAAATGAAAAGTAATGTTTTAAGTAGACAGATGGAGTTGCAGTTCATACGAAAAACTTTGAGAAATAAAGGATAGACATGGTGGGAGGCGGGGGACTTGCTGTATCTGATGTTGAAGCACTGGGCCTTATTACTGTGAAGGAATCAGTTTTGAAATAATGGCATAAAGATAACCACTTCAAGTGTCTTAAGCCTTTGTGGTTACAAATCACTGTAAGAAACGTGTTGTGTAGCTCCCTCAAGGGAGTGTGTAAAAATTCGAAGCAAGATCCGAGGGAGGTTGTGGTGCCTGGTGGTGTCAGATGTGCTCTGCGTTGT
>PVKN010000585.1:43285-71498 GCA_004027915.1 Capromys pilorides
TTTTTTTTTTTCCATGTAGGTCCTTGTGCCACTGAACTATGTCCCAGGCCTTAAATTTTTTTTTTTTTTTTTTTTTTTTTGAGATGGCTTTGCTACATAGCCAGGCTGGCCTCAAACTCCTTAGTATTGGGATTATAGCCTGCACTAGCACACTGACTCAGGAGCGGAACTTCCAAGTGGGGCTGGGGTGTTACGGGTTGTGGAGGCCTGGGCCGGGCAGCGTGGGGTCCTGTGACCCTCCCTGTGTTTCCTGTTTCTCCCACCTGTGACAGAAGTGCCTCTGCCCTGCATAACTACTGTGCCTTGAATGCCGCTGCCATTTACTGCCCTATCCAAGGCTTTGAAGCCACAGGGGCCTAGCGTGATGCGACACACACACACAGAGCCACCCAGCCCAAAATGTGATATATCAAGGCAAAATTTCTAACCCATGGCAAAAGAATGAATTACTTTTTTTTAAACTCCTAAGGGCCTTTGCACTGAGCTATAACATAAATAAATAAATTCAATTAAAAAAAAAAAAACAGTTGGCAAATCATTTGGAAGAAAATTACTGAGATTTGTTATATACTATAATAAATCACATGTAGAGAACTTGCGCATACTTTTTTAAGAATGCATTTTATATATATATATATATTTTTTTTATTTTTATTTTTTATTTTTTTTATTTTTATTTTTTTTTTCTCTTTTCTTTTTGAGACAGGGTTTAACTATGCAGTCCGGGCTGGCCTCAAACTCACTTTGTAGCCCAGGTTGACACTGAACTCACAGCAGTCCTCCTCCCTGTCTCCAGAGTGTTAGAATCTTTTTTATCCTTTTGAGACAAGGTCAAGGCCATCAAACTCATAGGATTCCTTCTGCTTTAGCCTCTCAAGTGCTGAGATAATCTGTATTCCGTCACATCAATCTAAAAGCTTGTGTTCCTCATGCATATTTACAATATAGAAGAGTAAAGTTGTGATAGAACAGATTTTATCTTTGGTTCTTTGAGACAGAATCTTACCATATAGTTCAGGCTGGCCTTGAACCTGATGTGTAGCACAGACTGGCCTCAAGCTCACAGCACTCCTCCTGCCTCATGGACAGGACAAGTGCTGAGATTGCAGGTGCGCACCACTATGTTGGACCTTTTTCTCTGTCTCTCTGTCTCTGTCTCTGTCTCTGTCTCTCTCTCAGAATTTTTCTTAATACCTACAAATCAGAAAGAAGCAGCTTTAGGCTTAGCATAAATTAAACTTTTGTTATAGGATAGCATGATCAAAAGTAAAAGTTCTGATTCACTTTTACAAGGTCCAGGTGGCTAATAAAACACTGATTCTAAAAAGTACAATGGCCGGACGTGTTGGTGAATTTCTGAGGCCAGCCTGGGCTACAAAGTGAGTTCAAGGTCAGCCTAAACTACCTAGTGAGACCCTGACTCCAAAAAACAAAACTGAACAGTGAGAGCAAATCCACATGTTGAACTTATAGCAACTAAGAAGCTAAAATTATGTATTTAGATGTCAGACCTGGTGCTATAAAATATTGGGAATAGGAGGAGAACACTTAATTAGGAACATGTGGATGGCTTTGTTATGAGAAATTAGCACTTGAAGGACATTGCCTTGGAGAGTTGTGTGTCCGCACGGAGCACATAGGAGCCAGGTGAAGGTTGTAAAGGTTGCCAAGGACATCAGTGAGTATCCCGGGCTGGCCCTGGGCTCATGACGACATCCTCTGAGGAATGAGGTCCCCCATTCCAGACCTCCTCCTGGGTATGGGGTCCAGAATGTCCTGTCCATGTCCATGTGGAGCTTTGCCCAGGCTGCCTGACACAGGCCACCTGAGAGCTCTGGACCCCACGCCTGCAGAGCCCCCGTGGTGTCCTAAGTTTGCAGTCTGTAATAATTCTGCTCATCCTGCGGCATGGTATCTTAACCAGGTTCAGGTGTTGGAGAAGCTGAACCTGAGGACAATCTCCCATGGTGCCTGAGACCCTGCAGGAAGTACCCTCAGCAAGTATGGAAAGTGGCCAGGGAGTTGGCTCTACTCCTGTCTCCTAGCTTCATGGTGTTCTTGCTTCCTGGTTTGTTAGTATCTGATCGAGTTTTTCTTTTTGGAAAAGGCTGGGATTGTCTTTTGGTCTGGAACGATCTGAGGTGTCAGTGGCATGGTTTCACTGACTTATCATGAATGCTTCTTAGTGGATGCAGTGTCATGCTGTTCTGGGCGACATTTCATAGGGTGGACATGGCACATATATGGGCACCTGGCGCCAGCACCTGGCTCCCCATTTCTCTGTGTTGGGAACATTCAGAAGGCCCTGCACTATTCTCAGTACACACTTGATTGCTGTCAGCCCTGGCATTCTGCTCTTTAACTGTGGCGACTCTAGCTTTTGTCACTTTTTGCCTTGTTCTAGTTTGGGGATTTTTTAAACCTTCTCTTTTCTCTTTTTCATTTTTTTCAGCTTTTCTTTTTCTTTGAGACAGGGTTTTACTCTGTTGCTTAGGTTAGTCTGATATTCCTAGCCTCAACTTTATTTTCTAATCCTTCTATTAATTACCTTTAAAATATAACTTTAAGGTGGGTATAGTGGTCATGTTTTTAATCACAGTACAGGGGAAGCTGAGGCAGGAAGTCTACCCCATGAGGTCCCCACTAGCCCCTAGACGGTCTTGCCTTGTAGTTCAGGCCAGCCTTGTAATCACTGTGTAGCTCAGGCTGGCCCTGAGCTCATGGCGATGCTCCTGCCTCAGCCTCCCACATCCTGGGATTATAGGTGTGCAGCACCACACTTGGCCCCTCCATGAGTGTGAGGCTACAAAGTGAGACCCTGTCTCAAAGAACAGAAACAAACTAACCCGAGTTAAAATGAAATTTCTCCTTTTAGGTTTTAGATTTTTCCTATGGTTTTTGTTAAGTATCACACTCAGTTTCATGGGTGTTACATTTATCTGAGGAACTCGATTTGTTACAAAATGCTTTTTTCTTCTATGTGATGGTCTGTGTTTTGAAAGTAGAGATGGCCCCCAGGCCCTAGGTGTGCTAAGCCCATGCTGCACTTCCGAGCGGCACCCTGGGCCCTATTTCTGTATCTGTTGCTCTCTCTGAGGTTGATTTGGACTCTGTCTTCCATGTTAGTAGCTTTCCTCCACTACCAAGTGTGTGCTTAGGACTAAGGGCAGGGAAGAAGTGAGCAGGTGTAAAGTTCACACCCTGAGCCCCCCGCCACTGCCCCCTGATCTGTGGGCCGCAGCAGCCTGGTATAGGTCTGGGATCTCCCCGGGAGCAACCCAGCACCTGCTTTCCCTCTAGATGGGGAGGAGGCACGATCTGTCCTCCACCCCACGTTGGGGCTGGGAGCACAGTCAGATCATGAGTCATGATCGTCAGATCATGACTCCCCAGCCATGGTCACCACCATGCATGTCCTCGCCCCACGTTCTCACAGTTGGCCTGCAGACACGATGTTCAAGGTGCGCAGTAGAGTGACTCTCACGTCCCCTGTGCCCTCCTCTCCATGCGACATTGTGTAGTGAGTGTGGTCTCTGTCCCTTTTTGGAACTGGAGCCCTTGGAGGGCTGGAATTGCACTTGTTCACAGCCGTGGGCACAGCATTCAGCAAGTGTGGCCAGTGGGTCAAAGTGACAGGTGTGAGCCATGGCTTACGTGACAGACTCTTCACTGTATGTCCCTGGATCTCCTGCTCCCAGTCAGTACCTGAGCCATAATGGTCACTAGATGTGGCACTTGTGGGAGCTTTGGCATAAATAGATAATGTCTCTGGGGCCCCTTTGGCAGCCCTTTCTCTGATGGGAACTGTGGCTTGGGGTTCACTTTTATTGTCCATTTTTTGTAAAGAGATTAAAATTTGCTCTGTGGATTTCAAGTGTGGTTCAAATGAGAGAATTTGTAGGAAACTCAAATATGTTGTTTTAGTATGAGAATTTAACTGTTAAGGATTTAAGTTTGTTATTTCCATGCCTTTAACTTTTTCATGTGAGTGTGGAGTTGGCAGCATAAATAGTTATTTGTCTGGCCGTGTAGGTAACTGTTCTTGAGTGGCAATATTACTTGTTTTCTAGGTCAGTTTAAGTGAATTAGAACAATATATATTCTTTTGAAGACTGGGATTCCAAGATGCCCTCTTCCCAGTGACACTGCTGTTTAGAGTCTTCTCCCAACTGTTGACACTTCCTGATAAAGGCCTGTGGAGGGGAGAGGCCCTAGCCCTGGGAGGAGCTGGCCCTCAGCCTGTGATGGCTTTTATTTATTTATTTATTTTGAAAAATCTCCATATATATATTCCATGTATATATTCCATATATACATATATATATATTCCAAGCTGGCTGTGAACTCTATGTAGCCTAGGCCTAAACTGGTGGTCCTCCTCCCTCAGCCTCCCAAGTGCTGGGATTACAGGTATGTGCCACCACTCCTGGCCTCCTGTGTTTGTAGGCTAATGATCAGGGAGTTTATTAATACCTGAAATTTACTCTTCTCCCTTTCATAGTTCCTCTTTCCCCTGGTGTAGCTCCAAGCCCTCTTGTAATTTTGTGGCAAATTCTTAAGTTTCTTTGAGAAATTGCACCTTCATTGTTTCCCTCATGTAAAACCCTCCTTTTCATTTCCTTTGCTCTTTTGGGTCCCTGGTTCTGATGAATAAAAAGAACTCCCTGGCCGCTGAGTAGCAAAGCTGCTGTGCTGGGACCTGTGGCCTGGGGAGCAGGACAGACAAATGTGCCACTTTTTAGGCAGCTGTGAGTAGTGGGCCTAAGAATTCAGTGCAACATCTGCCCTTTCTTTTTTAATGAAAATAGTAAGAGGTCAACATTGTTTTTCCTCACCTAGAATCTTTTCTCAGTAGTGTTTCTTAGTTAAGTGTTTACAGATAGGGAGCTTTTCCTTCTCGGAACTGGTGCCCTCCCTTCTGTAGATTCTAAACTATGGAAGCAAGGAGAGAAGTAGGAGATTTGATCTAGGTCGTGCGGTGGCTTTGGGCGTTTCTTTACCTTTGCAAAGTGAGGTTCTGCCTCTGAGCCTGGGTCTCCATGTTCTGGGCTAGAGAATGCTGGGGCCAGAGAAAGCTGTTGCCAAGCACCTTGTGGTATTTCAGCAGAGGAGTTGCGTAGCTGTGTCCCTTGTGGCTGCTTGCCAGGTGATGACTGCATGGCTTCGTAACTCTGGCTGTGTGCTGAAAGGAGCTGGGGTGGGGGCAGGGTTTGCTGTCTGTGCCCCAGGTTAGTGAGGAGCAGCGCAGGTGTTTTAAACATAGGCACGATGTTTCAACAGGGAGAAAATAACTCCACTATGCAAATAAACTCCCGTGCTTTCTGCTTCCTGAGCTATTTTAACTTTGAGAATAAAGTCTTAGAAAAGTCAGATTACTTCCTGGATGTTTGAAAGATTTGTGTATTCTGAATTCGTTTGAGGTCAATCTTTTGTATTGAAATTCTGGTGTTGGTGAAGGTGGTGGAGCACACCTATAATCCTAGTACTTGGGAGGCTAAAACAGAAGGATCCATATAATTCAAGGCCAACCTGAACTGTGTAGCAAGATATTGTCTCAAAACGTTTAGTTCTAGTTTTATAAATAACATTTTTGCTGGGTGTAATGGCATGCACCTGTAATCCCCTCACTTATGAGCCTGAGGCAGGAGAATCACTGTGCATTCAAGGCCATCTTGGGCTACATAGTAAGTACAAACCCAGAACAAATGAAAAAAAAAAATCCATAAGTAATATTTTTGCTTTGCCAAGAGACATCAGTGTTTTCTTTACAGGATGATTATTTGATAGAAAGTCCAAAATTTCTTGATGGTTTCCTAATTCCGAAGCTCTTCTGCATGATACTGTGCCCCTGGGAATGGTAAAGAATTTAGGAAAATTGCTGGGGGAGGGGGAGTCCTCCCCTGCTTTGCAGGAGATGAGCATACGGAGGAGGACATTTCATCCACCAGGGGGCGTGGGAGCCACGGGGAGATGTAAGCAGTATCACGAAACCGTTTACCTCCGCAAGGGTTGAGCAGAACTGGAAAACCAAAAGGAGGACAAAGTTCATGAAAAAAACCATCACTAGCGTGGTGAGCATCAAGAATCTTGGCTGCAATTTCAGGCAGATAGCCTATTTTCTTTTTTAAAGAAAATGGTAGGCATTTTCAAAACCCATTTTTAAGAGCTACATGGCTGGGATCCTGGGCTCAGAGCCAGGGTGTAGCTAGCTTCATAGAATTTTCCCAGTGGAAGTGAAAAATAAGTACAATTTTAGGGCTGGGGATGTAGCTTACTGGTAAAGCACTTGCCCAGTACGCTTGAAGGCACGAGCACTGTAAACCCCACTACCACAGTAAAATGAAGTAAAATAAAAATGTTTTAGGAACTGCAGCCTTCGAATGGGACCTTCCAGTCCTGCTGGGCAGGCTCCTCTCCCTGTGTGCTTCTTGGATGGGGCCCTGAGATGCTCAGTGAGTTGTACATTATTACTCCTGTGTGGTTCAAATCCAGACCTTGGGCAGTGTGAATGTTCCTGGTTTGTGATGCATGCCAGGCCTTGGGCTCCTGGAAGCTAGAGATGTGGAGAGTGACTCTGTTTGGAGCTGGAGGAAATCTCAGCTCTCCTCATTTTATATCCAAAGAAACTCAAGTATAGTGATGGATGCTTGTAGTTCCAGCCCTCCTGTGGCTGAGGTGGGAGAATCAGTTAGAGACCAAAGCAAGTTGCTGTTATTAGAGATGTTGTTAAAGAGAGAGAGCTAGACAGATTAACTGCAGTCTGTGAGCTGGAGTGTACTCTGGGCACTGGGTTTCATTCCCAGAACAGCAGATACAAACAGCTGATGTTCAAGAGCAGTTGGCCTTTCCTGAGGTCGTTGCCTGGGGAGTAGGACTGAGATTTCCGGCTTTACTTGAGGCTGCTTCCCATGATAACTTTGGTTTTGGAGCATTTTTCCAAGCACTGGCCAAGCCTTGTGTCAGAGGTCTGGGGCAGGACTGTAGCCCTGTCAAGAACCTAACCTCCTGCTTTTGTCTGCCCTGGGGACAGCACCACTCTTGCTGCCCTACAAAGGTGGTTATCAGGAGGTTGGGCTCTAGCATGAAGGCTGCCTTGGGTTCCCTCCCTACCTTGTGAAGAAAACCAAAAGATCTCCCTGCAGGAAGTGTGCCAGTGATACTGCCCAAAACAGTTCAGAGTTCCCTTCTGGAAGGATTATATAACATACTGAAATAATCCATTTTATCAGTATTCAAGCTTTGTTTTGGAACATCAGTTGTATAACCCACTTTTATCTCCTCCTTAGTACTTACATTCGAGTGGTGAGATGCTTCCCAGAATCTTTTTTTTTTTGTAATAGGGATCAAATTTAGAATCTTGCACTTGCCAGGCAGACACTTAAGCCACTGAGCTACCTCTGCAGCCCACTTCTTAAAATATTAATGACACCTTCCAAGAGCAATTTGTATCACTTGAAAGAATGTCATTGGAAAGAGGAATGGAGGAAATTTGGAAGATTTCCACAGGATAATTTGAACAGGGTTTTCTGTCATTGAGTTCTGCTTTTAAACATATCTAACCATATGCTTATTTATCCCATGCCATATACTGGGTGCCAAGGATGCATGATCCATGGTCCTGGTCCTGCTGCTGGGCTTGAACTGCCTGGGGGCGCATGGTTTGAGAGTGGCTCACAGAGGAGAGACAGCCAGGGTCAGAGGCCTGGTGGCCAGATGGTATCTCCCAGGTGGGTATAGAGATTGCTGAGTGCTGCACTGCGAGCGATTGCATTGGAGGCCACATGCTAACCTTCCTCTGGGAGCTGGACAGTCCCAATGACCCAGTGCCACCATAAACCCTCCAGACATCTCAGCACAATTTGTCATACCCGGTATATGGGGATATTGGTGTAAACACACCTACTGCACTGTGGGGCATTTAAAATCAGTGCCTACAGTTATGTGCAGTGTACAATGTCTGGAAATAATAATTGGCTGCTAGTGTTTTATGTGGGCACTGCATTTTTTTATGGTTGTTTGGAGTGCACTCCTTTTACTTAGTACAATGTTGTAGACAGGTATGGTGTCTATACCTGTGTGTGGTCCCTGCTGGTCAGGAAGCTGATCTAAGAGGATCCTGGAGCCCGGGAGTTTGGGACAGGAAACATAGCAAGACTCTGTCTCTTAAAAAACAGCAGGAAAATAAACTGTAAAAGTAGTACAGCTTCATTTGTCTCAGGCAGAAATCCAAAACATTATCACTGCCAACTTTGAAAACTTGTATTCTAATAAATTGGAAAATACAGAAGAAATGGACAGACTCCTAGATGCATATGAGTTACCAAAGCTGAAAGAAAAAGATATAAAAATTTTTAGTAATGCAATATCAGTCAATGACTTTGAAAGTGTAATTAAAAACCTGCCAACAAAGAAAAGCCCAGGCTCTGATGGATTCATCATTGAATTATACAAGAAAATTAGAGAATACCCGATACCACTGCATCTCGAACTCTTTATCAAAATTGAAAGGGAAACAATACTCCCAAATTCATTCCTGGAAGCAGGAATTACCTTGATAAAAAGCAGAGAAGGATCCAACCAAAAAAGAGCTACAGGCCAAGCTACATTTCCTACTGAATATAGACACAGAAATCCTGCCTATACAGTGTAGCAACTCATTAAGATTATTGTAATGGTTACACACATTGTGTCAATTTGAGAAGTTTAGCTGCTTAACTTAAGTTTAGCAGGGGCCTAGGACTTTTACTTTATAAACATCCTGAGCACGTGGAAGAGAAAGGCACAGAGTTGGTGTGGGCGGATATGGGCATACAATATAAGGGAGAAAGAGAGGCTCCTTTTCCCTCTTCTGCTGCCTTGAAATGTTGCCCCAGTGCTGTGCCGCCTGCCTTGGAGCCAGCTGATTACAGAGTGAAACCTCTACAAACTGTGAGCTAAGTAAACGTTTCCTTCCTTAATTTGGGGTGTCCTGTATTTTGTTTCAGTAAAAGATAACTTTTTTTTTGACTCAGAAAAGAGTAACTAAGGAACTCTAGAGCCTGCACTAGTGACCATGCCGTCTAAGAGCCTGCTGCAGTTTGTGCAAGTCTTTGGTTGCAAGAAGACAGCCAGAGCCATGGCACACTGCTAGTGGGGCAACGGCCTCACCAAGGTGAACAGGCGTCCCCTGGAGACCATTGAGCCGTGCACACTGCAGTATAAGTTACTGGAGCCTGTTCTGCTTCAGGGCAAGGAGCAGTTTTGGTGTTGGCATCCGTGTCCGTGTGAAGGGTGGTGCTCATGTTGCCCAGATTTAGACTGTCAGTCGATCTCCAAAGCCTTGGTGGCCTATTACCAGAAATATGTTGATGAGGCTTCCAAGAAAGAGGTCAAAGATATTCTCCTCCACTATGACCAGACCCTGTTGGTAGTTGACCCCCGTTGCTGTGAATTCAAAAAGTGTGGAGGCCCTGGTACCCATGTTTGTTACCAAAAATCCTACCAATAAGCTCACCATAAAATCACCATTGGCCTTTGTAATAAACTTGGCATTTTGAGATTGAAAAAAGAAAAAAAAGAAAAGAGTAATTAAGACAGTTATATACCGTAACCAAGTAGGATTTATCCTGGGGACTACAAGATGGCACATCATATGCAGATTAATAAATGTAATGCATCATATTAACAGAGCCAAGGACAAAAATCATGTGGTCATCTCAGTAGATAGGGAAAAATCATTTGACAAAGTCCAGTATCCATGCATAATAAGAACTCTGCAAAAAATTGGAATTGACAGTCTTTCTCTCAATCTAATGAAAGCCATCTATGACAAAGTAACAGCAACATCATACTAAATGGACAAAAACTGCAAACTTTCTCTCGCAGGAACAAGACAAGATTATCCACTGTGACTGCTCTTATTTAATATAGTTCTGGAAACATTAGCCAGAGCAATTAGACAAGAGAAAGAAAAGAACTAAAGATAGGAAAAGAAGAAGTAAGATTATTATTTGCCAATGACATGATATTCCACATAAAAAACTCCTACAACTCTACCATAAGATTTCTAGATTTAATAAAATTATTTATTTATTTTTAATGAATTTGGTACAGAGTCTCACTATGTAGCTTGAACTCATGGTGATCCTCCTTTTTCAGCTTCCCCATTAGTGGGATTACAGGTGTTTGCCACCGGGGTAGGATGGCATGTGGTGCTGGGGGTTGAATCTTAGTCCCTGCACTTGCCTATGCAGGTGCTTAGTCTGCATTTCTGTAAAAAATAAGGAAATTACTGAGAGAGAAATTAGGGAAACAACACCTTTCAAAATAGGAACCAAAGAAATGAAATATTTAGGAATCAATCTGATGAAGGAAGTAAAAAACCTTTGCATTGAAAACTAGTACTCTGAAAGAAAAGAAAACTAGTGCTCTGAAAATAGAAATTGTAGAGGATATCAGAAAATGGAAAACGGGTAGGAAGAACCAATACAGTGAAAAGGGCCATACTCCTGATACTGTTACACAGATTTAAGGCAGCCTCAATGATAATATCAATCATCTATATCACAGAAGAATTAATTTGAACTGGAATAGATCTGAATAGCAAAAGAAGTGCTGGGCAACAATGGCAAGGTAAGCAGCTCACCACCCCTGCCTTGGATTTTTACTACAAAGCTACTATGGTTAAAAAACCAGCATAGTACTGGCAATAATAACAACAACAACAGACCTGAGGATAAATGGGACAGATTAGAAGGTGCAGAAATAACTCCAAGCTCACTCGGACACGTTACTGACAAAGGAGCCAAGCATGTTTACTGGGAGAAGGATCGCCTCTTTAATAAATAGAAGAACAGACTTTCCATGACCCAAAACTGAAATGGATCAAATATCTAAGTATTAAAACAGAAACATTAAATCAGCTGGAAGGTAGAACAGGTAGAACTCCTGCAGATATTGGTGTAGGGAAGACTTTCTGAACAAACGCAACTACACAGGCAATATCACAAGCTAACAGCAACAGGGGTGTCATCTTCTTAGAAAGCTTTTGCACAGTAAAACAAGCCACCAACATAGTGGAAAGACAACTCACAGTGTAGGAAGACAATGTTTGCCTGCTGTTCCTCAGACAGTGGACTAATATGTAGATTATAAAAAGAATTTTTTAAAAAATCAGACCCCTCCCCCCAATTTAAAGACCCAGTCCAAAAATGGGCATCTGGAATGAACGTGTGTCAGATGAAGAAGTACAAATCGCAAATAAATATTTGAGAAAATGTTCAGCACACTAGCCATTGGAGACATACAAATTAAAATGATATTCCATCTTATTCCAGAAAGAGTGGCTTATTCCAGAAATTGAACTATAACAAATTCTAGTGGGCCTGTGGTGGGAATGTAGACTGATGCAATCACTGTGGAAATCAGTGTGGAGATTCCTAAAAACAAACTAAAACTAGAAGTTCTGCTTGCACAATTTATAATAGCTAATTCTTGGAAACAGCTCACATGTCTGTCAACTGATGAATGGATAAAGACGATGTCGGTTTTTTTTTTCATATAGTGGAGTATTACTCTGCCATAAAGAAGGTCAAGCGTGGGACATTTCTAACTCAATGGATGCATCTCAAATAAATCAGACATATGTGTGTCAGTATCACCTGATTTCTCTGGTGTGAGAAACTGCTACATGAGGACTAAAACGTGTGATAGATACTGGGAAATGGAAAGGAAATGTACACAAAGCTTTTATAAAGTAGGGGGAGAGGAAGGGAAGGGAATTGGAAAAAAAGAAGAAACAAGATGTCATGTACAGGTACAAATTCCCTATGATGAATGTTATCATTATGTCTATCTAAATGTACCAGTAAAATAAAAAGCCTAGTGAGGACTTCCGCAGACCAGATTTTCTGCCAGAACATCCTTGCTGTGTTGCCCATGGTGGCGGCCCTGTGGCTGTAGCTCAGAAGCACCCCTGGCAGGAGCAACTCAGCAGCGCTGGTGGCCTGGCTCCAGATCTCTGTTGAGAGCCTCTCTGGTCCCTGCCCTGGGTGTTGACCTTGTCTCTTTCTCTCTTGTCGTAGCTGTGGAGAGTGGACAAGCACAAAACCATAGGGCTGGCCACGCCTCCTGGGGGCGGGGCCCATTGGAATCTGCCCCTGTCAGCAGTCCCTGGACACCTGCCTTGGGAAACTTTCAGGCAGGATGGACTTCATCTGGGGGTATGGCCAAAAGGGGGCGAAGAAAGCCGGGCTGCTAAACACTCAATGCTGTGTTCTCTTCCCCCGCATTCACTGGTCCTGCACGGCGTGACTTCCAGCCGTTGTCCAGAGTCAAGGGACACATGTGGAGCGGATTCAGGACATCCAGGCAGCCAGGACAGTGCAGCTAGAGACGCAGGAAGGAGGACTCCAGAGCTGCTGTAGAAAGGGGTGAGGCGATGGGATCAGTGTGTTTGCAGTGAGAGGGCGGAGGTGTCCGGGGGGCTAGCGGCTTGTGTCTTTCCCTGTATTAAAAGTGGAGGTGTCGACTCTATTTTGGGCATACCCTATCGATTGAAAGGATCTAGTCGCAGAAGAGTAGTACCTGGCTCTAGCACCTGTCTGCTTATGGAAGCGGGTGGCCTGCGGCTCTGCTACTGGAGGAGGTGTGCCTCTCCCCTGCAGCTACTTGCCTGCCCGTGGCGCTGGCATGCGCCCTGCCCTCCGCGTGTGACAATGCTCTTAGGGTTTCTTCTCCCGTCTTCACTCCCTGGGGTTGGTCCTGGTCACACTTGCAGCGGTACGTTATGGGTAATGCGTGAATACCAGAATCATTTTACTAGGAGATACACTTCGAATGGGATTCTGTGACCTATATTTATAGGAATCAGAATCAGTAAATAATAATTTTTTAGGCACAGGGAAACACTAGTTGAGCATGTAAAGCAGTGATTTTGAAATTAACAAGCTTTTTTTCCCCTGGAAATGATAATGTGGTTAAGATCCCCCCCCATGATTTGTTTAAAATATAATCTCTAGTCTGTATGGCATTTTAGTTTTTAAATAATTAGTTTATTTATTTAGATTTTTGAGATGGGATATTGCTGGCTTTGAACTTACTGTGTATCCCAGGTTGGCATGGAACTCCTGGAAATTCTCTTGCCTCAGTTTCCTGAGGATATTTACATATTAATACTTATATATAAATCTATATTAAATTCTTTTTGGGACCCAAGGCTCCCTAGACCTTAAATATATTGTAGAGCAAATTTTCTGTTATTTAATATCCATTGAATTCATTTTGTTTAGTTTTTGCAAAGTTTAGTAAGGGTTAAGCTGTATTAAGTTACATTTCCTGTGACTGTTAAAAATTAAATGAGGCCAGGCATGGTGGCACACTTCTATAATTCTAGCACTTAGGAGGCTAGGGCAGGAGGATTGTTGCAAGTTCAAGACCAGTCTGGGCTACAAAGTAAGCTCAAGACCAGCCTGAACTGCATAGACTTTGTCTCAAAAGGCAATAAAGAAAGAAAGGAAGGAAGAAAGAACAAAATAGGTGAAATACTGTGCATGTCAGGTGGTAATGGCCCAAGCAGCAGTTTTTGTTTTTCTAAAATTGCCCGTGCAGTTTAAAATTCACCCCTAGAGGGGGGTATTGTATTGAAAGTTTAAAGTCATGGAAGAACCATTTTAAGTTTTGAAGTAGCACATTTATGTGAAATCTCAGTTCTGCAATAAATGATCCAAGTGCTGCTTGTGTGTCAGTCAGCAGACAAGCCCGTTTTATGAAAGACAACACCTAAGACATAGCTTAGTAATGGCTGCTTTTGTGAGAAAATTGGACAAAACACTGTGTGCTTCTCATCACTTTTCTCTTGGGCACCCCCACGTTGCAGAGATAACTAACATTTGATGCCAGAGGGGGGCCAAAGAGTTTGCGTTCAAGGTTTATACCGCTGGTTCGTGAAGGATCTGAAGTGCATTTTGTTTTGGTTCCTTTAATTTGTCTGGTACATTGTTGAAGACCTACTGTGTGCAGAGGCAGCCTCTCTGCGTGGTGTTGTCTGTGTTTGAGAATTGAGCTTGTGAACTCAAGCAGGGTGGTGTCAACAGATTGATTCTGGTCCATGGCTGCCAGAGAATGGGGCTCAGCCAGGGCTCCCAAGAAATTTGCATTCTCAACAGTATTGGTTTGCTTTTGTGGGGTTGGTATTTAAACTCAGGGCTTCAGAAATGCTAGGTAAGTTCTCTACCACTGTGCTATGTCCCAGCCCTAAGCAATATTACAAAAGGCTTAGGTTGGACATGGTGGCACATGACTGCCATCTTAGCACTCAGGCTGACGCAGGAGGATCGCATGTTCGATGTCAGCCTGGAATACAAGGCAAAACTCAGTCTTAACAACTAAGTACATTGAAGAAAAATAAGTCTGGTTTCTTGAATCATCTTCCTTGTCCCTCAGTGCATGTTTTGAATTTAAACCTCAGGCGTCTAACCTCCGGCTCAGTTTGCTTAGCTGAGTGTAGAGGGGTGGTCCCTGGATGCTTATAAAACATAGTTTACATGCAAGAAAACTGCTGTGTGCTTCCTCCTGACCTTGGTGCTCACAGGCATCCACACTGGGTTGGGGTTGGGGCACAGTGTTCAGTCATGAAGTTGAGTGGGTGTGGGCTACAGGGCTGATGCAGCTTTGTTTCCTTGGACCCAGGTAGGGTACAACCCTGCCCCCCGTCCTCTGCACAGGGTCCTGTTGCCCCCAAGCAGGTACAGTGGAGTCTCTGGGGCAGATCCCCATGGCTGTGCTAGAAGTCTGTGCTCTTGGGCCGTGGGCCTCTCTGCTTCCACCCCGTCACCTGGGCGGCCTGTTGTCCCTTTCCTAAGGGTAGACAGGCCAAGCAGTGAACACTTGCCCAGTGTTTGAGACCTGGGCTTGGATCCTCAGCCCTGCAAAACTTAACAACTGTACATACTTTTGTGTTCCTGCCCTTTCACAGCTCACCACCATGGCAAGATCACTGTGGAAGGTCCTGGTGGCGCTGTGCAGGCATCCAGGGGAACAAAACTGTGCACATGACAGAAGGATCCTGCATCCTCTGGATGCCCTTCCACAGGGAGCTTGTATATCTACCTCTCTCACACCTGACAGCAAGTGCTAGTGAATGTTACCATTTTATTAAAACCTATTCTATTATTCACATACGAGGTTGCAATAGTTTTTATTGAATATATAATGCGAAGGACATTAAAAGAAACACCCCTAGCTGAGTGCCAGCACACACCCGTAATCCCAGCATTGGGAGGCTGAGGCAAGAGAATTGCCTTGAGTTCAAGGCCAGCCTGGGCTTTATAGCCAGAACCTGTCTCAGTAAGTACATACATACACACTTAAAAAAAGACAAGCCTGGAATACATAGTGAGACTTTGTCTTAAGAAAACCAAAGCAAAGAAATTGTCATCATAGAAGAAAAGTCTGGCACTCCTCAGCCCAGGAGGGAGCAAGCAGTTACACAGAGAGACACAGCTCTGGAGAGTTTCTTGGCTTTCCCCTGGTGGTAGAGATCCCTGTAGGACCCAGGACTGGGCCTTTCCCTCTCCGTTGGCCTCGGTGGGGAGTGTCTTGTGTGGGTGAATGTCTGGAGAGAAATTCCTGCCTTTGGCTTTTGTCTTGCAGCTTGTGTGCCTGATGATGTGCTCCTCAGTGGGCGTCAGGCAGGCTCCGGCATACAGACTCTGTGCAGGCTTGTGGTTAGCACACTGTCGTTATCATGAGATTTGGACAATGGCTGCTACTATTTTTAAGAGAAAAAAAGCACATAAGCTGGGTGTACTCATGCACGCCCAAAATCTCAGCACTTGGAGGCTGAGGCAGATGGATCGACTCAGACTGGAAGTCAGCTGAATGGCATAGCAGAGACCTTGTCTCAAACAACAATAACAAAACGTGCATATGTGTCTGCAGCTCTGAAAGTTTGGCTTGCTCTTTAGGACAAATACTTTAATCCTGATTGTCCTTGAATCTTCCAAGGGTCTAAATAAAATTTTACATTTTAATTATCTTCAATTGTTAAATCTAAATCAAAAGGAGGTGGCACAGTGAAGTGGTGCACTGTAGCCCCAGCTCTTTAAGAGGCTGAGGCAGGATTGCTGAGACCCTTGAGCTGACATCAGCCTTGGCACCATGGCAGGTCTCTGACTCAAAAGGAAGACAAAGGCAATTTCATGCTATTTATAAGGTCTGTAGGGCCCACTGTTTCTGTCTTGCCAGGGAATGTTTTTTTATTGTGCTCCTTTTAGGAAAACAAGAGACTCCTTCATTATGTAAGGAACATACTTTATGTCCATCAGTAAGGGGGACTCAGGATTCAGAAAATGGCCATATCCAAAGGTGGACTTGTTACTCTCATGCTGGGTTTCCCATCTTGTTAAGGCATAGACTTCTGTAGCTGCCTGTATATTCCTCAGTTGGCCTACAGTGCATTCCTTTTATATCCTAATTTTATTTTACATGTATTTAATACAGGATCTACAAGGTTTCACTATGTAGATCGGACTCATAGTGAGGCTCCTGTTTTCAGCCTCCCAAGTGCTGGGATTACAGGCACGCACCATCATGCCCAGTTTCAGTCACCTTCTCAGTGTGCCCTGGGGGTGGGGCTGGCACAGCATTGAGGGGGGCGGCGGGCAGGTTGAATCCCTGGCCACTGCATCTGCCTAAGCAGGTGCTTTAATCTGCTGAGCTATCTGGCCAAACCTTTGTATCCTATTTTATATCTGTTGTTTCCAGTTAACAAATGTAGTTCAGTATGTATATATATTCATATATATAATTTTGTGGCTGGCTCAGCCCACCCTGTGGGTGGGACTGGGGATTAACCATCCCTGCATGCTTGCCTAAGCAGGTGCTTTAGATCGCTGAGCTATCTCGCTGGCCCTGTAGTTTGGTTTTTACATAGCACATAGTTTAACTTTCTCTCCTGCTTTTATGAGTTGGAGGTTTCATAACAACTGTGTGATTGCCATGCCAGTTTTAATGCTTTCTTTTGTTTTTGGACTTCTAGGTTTTCTGGTTAGCAAGTTGCAAGCAGTGGTATGAAGCTGGGGTGTTGCTCAGCAGTATAATGTTTGTCCAGGTGGAGTGTGTCTCTTGCTCCATCCTGATCACCACACATAAGCAAAAAGTGAATAAAACAAGTTACCGATGAGCTATGTGTGCTGGCATGGATTGTGGTTCCAGTTATGTGGGAGGCTGAGGCAGGAGGATCACTTGAGCCCAGGAGTCTGAGGAGCCTACACAACAGAATAAGATCTTATCTCAAAAGAGAAAATATGAAAAGGGGGAGTTCCACCAGAGAAAAATAAAGAACAGCATGATAAGCATCTCTGTTTGGGAATCTTTGTTTTGTTTTTGACATAGACTGTTTAGTTCAGGCTGGTCTTAAACTCAATGGTCCTCTTGTTGTAGCCTCAAAAGTGCTGGGATTGCAGGTGTACACCAGTATACCCAGCTTATTTTTTTTAAAGTTGTCCAGATTGTCTTTGAATTTGTGATCCTTCTGATTCAGCTTCCCTTAGTGGAGTTTTGTTAATTAAAAAAAAAAAAAAAAAGATAAATTAGCTCTTTCTACCTACTTCGTTGGGGGAAGGTATAACTTTATAGAGTTCCTTTTCCACGTTCATTTTAGCTATTTTCTTTTTTGTCTTTTTGAGACAGGGTCTTGCTTTGCAGTTCGAGCTGGCCTTGAGCTCACTTTTGTAGCCCAGGCTGGTCTCGAATTCACACTGATCCTCCTGCCTCAGCCTCCCAAGTGCTGGGATTACAGGTGTGCACCACCACACCTGGCTAAAACCTTGATTTTTTTTTTTTTTCCCCCTCGAAACTGGGGATTGAACACAGGACCTTGCACTTGCTAGGCAGGCACTTGTGCCCCTGAGCTATCTCCTGAGCCCCATTTAACTATTTTCTTGCTACTTTAATTATGAATGTACTAACTTAAGAGTCAATTTGAGAGGCATTGACAATTTTTGAGCATTTGAGCTTAAGGGATAAATTACTCATATCCCTGATCAACACTCAGAATCTAGATGGTGGTGTAAGGACTTGTGGTCCCCCAAAGATGTTCTTTTTCCTCTTCAGTTGTTGGCAGACTGGTACAGGATGAATACCACTCACCCCAAACACTTGAACAGCAGTGTTCCCGAGTTTTTCAGATTCTGGGGTTTCTGTGTATGCACAATGAAATAACCTTGGGGCTGAGACTTGGGTTTAAGCTTGCAGTTCATCTCTGTGTGTGTGCATGCTCTGTAGCCCAGGCTGGCCTTAAACTCCTAGCTCCACCCGCAGTTTCTGTACCTTGTGTTGGGGTCAAGGGCAGCCGGTCCTTACACCCTCCATGACCTTTGCTGGCTGCACTGTGTAGCATCCGGGTTAGCAGAAAGGCACTTGTAGAGGCACAGGCCTGTCACTGGTGGACTGAGAGCTCCTGTGTTGTGTGATGTTGAGTCATGAAGAGAAGCTGCCAAATATTGTGCTCGTATTTTACAACCATGTTGTTTGAACCATGTGCTTGAAGCACCAGTGGACTCTCTAAAATGAAGCATCTCAAGGCAGGTGTCACTTCCATGAAGAAGGTGCAGTCAGCCTGGCTACCTGAGCTCTTTGGAGCCGTCTCACCCTCCTACGCCCCATCAGTTTGGGACACAGCATCAACACCCACAGTTTGTTTTGTTCTGTTTTTTTGTTTGAGTCAGGGTCTTGCCAGGTAGTCCAGATTGGCCTTCAACTCACTGTGGAGCCCAGGCTGGCCTCAACTTCATCGTGATCCTCCCACCTCAACCTCCCAAGTACTGGGATTACAGGTGTGTGCCACCATGCAACTGCTTTTAAAAGCTCCTTGTTAATTCTGAGGTGCAGCCAGCTCTCTCTCATCTAAGATATGCTTGTGAGGCATAGTTTTGTGACTGAGAACTTCCATGAAAGAGCTTAGTCCAGTAAAAATGCTCTGGAATTGTCAGTTGATTCTGAGTCAAGTTCCAGAAAACACCAAACTTAAGTGCAGTGATTTCTGCTGTGCTGAGCGCTGCCCCTTCGTCCCAGCGTGGGCACAACCCCTTGGTCAAGCAACTTGCGGGCAGGGGTCTCCCAGGATAGCTTGTGCAGCAGCGTTAGAACACTAGAGCCTGGGCCCACACCTTGGAAACCGAGGTCCACAAAGTCCTGGTCCGGCTTGCTGGTCGGCTTGACCCGGAGCTCCTGCTGCCACAGAATATGAGTCCTGTGAACCCACAGAGGCGAGAACAACCTGCTCCTGTCGTGACCACTGCAGTATAGCAATTGCTAGATTTTTAAAACATAGCATGTCCTGCAGCCTGCCTTCCTTCACGCATTTCAAGGATTAACACCTTAGGCCTGGCCTGCAGTCGAGCACACACTCCCCTCCTTCCTGGTTATTATTTTGCTGTTGTTTTTTCATCTTAAGGTTCTCTTATGGGAGACCATATTTTAAAAGTAGTCAAACTACCATCTCTTTCTGGCCGTCAGCCCTCTAGGCCTCAGTTTCTCCTGCTGTGAAAAGGTGACGTCATCCTTGCCCAAGACCACCCCTCCACGTTGAGTCAGGGATTGTGAAAGAAGTGCGACATTGACACTTAAACCTTAAACACATGGTGCGCAACAAATCCATCTTAGAAAGAAACAAAAGAAACCACAAGAAGATAGGGCCTGGTGAGAACACTTTGGGTTTCCATACTCGGGGTTGAAGCAAGACAAAAGTTGCTGGAAAGTTTGCTTCCGCGGTGCTTTTTTTTTTTTTTTCATTTCGGCCTCAACTCCTGAAAATAAACCCGCTGGCTCCAGCTCCGCTCCTCAGTTCGCCGCCTCCAGTTCACAGGGCGCCGCTTCCTGCGCGCCCCTCCCCCGGCCTGGGCTCCGGCGGCCGTGCAGGAGCCCGCGGCACAATGAGCATGCTCGGTTCCCGAGTTGGGCACCCCCGCCTCGCGCCCCGCGTGTCCGCGCAGTCGGCTCGCAGCGGGCTGTGAGCGCGGCTTTGTCCTGGGGAGTGAGCTCCGTGTTGTCTTTCCTTCGGTCGGGGACGGACTCGCAAAGACTCCCGCCCCACTTTCCCGACGCTGCGGCGAAGACCCCGGACGCGCGCCGGACGCCCGTCCCCCGGGAGGGGTCTGAGCCAGGTTTTGTGCGCGCTCTTTCTTTCTCTTTCAACTTTGCCGTACTTTGTTGCGATCCCGGGCCGGGCCTCGGCAGGCCGAGCAGGGCAGGAGCTCCCCGCGCCCGGCGCGTTTGCAGCGCTCTGTCCGGGGCGAAAGCGAAGAGCTGGTTTTCTCGCGCGCCGATAAATGCTGTTTATGAGGATGGACCTGTTGAACTTCCAGTACCTGGACAAGGTGAACAACATCGGCATCCTGTGCTACGAAGGTACGGGCGGCGGCGCCGGGGCCGGGCGGGGGTCGGAGCCCCGCGAGCGTAGGGGGCGACGGTCGGAACAATGGGGCCCCGCGCCGAGTTGGGGCGCAGGCCCTTGGGGCCTTTGTCTGGCGTCCCGTTTCCTGACAGCTGCGCTCCCTCTGCGGTGCCACAGCAGCGCCGGGGAGCCGGAGACGTGCAGCGAGCACCAGGCGCCTGCACCCCGCACCCCGGCCTGCGCCCCCCACTGCCCCAGGGTGAGCGGAGTCGGCGAGGAGGCGACGTCTCGCTTGCTGGACACTACGTGCGCGCCGGGGCCTTAGCAATGGCCCGGCAGAGGCCCTGCCGCGGGGTTCGACCCGACAAGGCAGGCATAGGGTCCTTTTTGTTGTGGCCCCGAGAAACAGCGGGCACCTCACCTTCCTGATCCAGTGGGACGCTTGCCGGGTTTTCCCCAGCGCATGCTGGACAAGAAAAGAAAGAAAAAGAAAACAGTGATCAAAACTTGGGAGGGGGAAGCTGATTCGCTGATGTTTTTCTTGTGAAAGTACCAGGTCTGTTTGCTACTCAGACTTGGAAAACTTTCTTTTTCCCTTTCGAGGAAAAAAGTCTCCAAAAATAATAAACTCGACAGATAAAGATCTTAAAGTTTTCTGAAAGGGTATTTATTGTTACTTTATTACCAGTTCAGTTGGGAGAACATTGACGAACGGCTCTCTGGAATCTGCTGCCTGTCTCAGGCCTACAGCCTTGAGCAGACTTGCTTCCTATGGCGTTGACCGCGCTGTTCCTTCTAGGACCGGCCCCCTCCCCCAAGTACAAACTTGTAAGGCAGTTTCTGTTGTATTGTCTTTGTCTACACGTACTTGTACATTTCAGAAGCTAGGTGGAATATAAAAGCGGTCAGCCTGACCTAGGAGGGAGGCTCCATGGGAAATGTATCCCAGCTGCAGTTTTCCTGGCCTCAGCTGGGCCTGGGAGGAAGCAGGGAAAGCTGGGCCAGCTTGATTTACAGTTCCGTTCTTTGTAAAGCTCTTCTTTCTGGGTGTTTGGAAGGAAGCAACTTGGATTTTGAGAGTTGAGTAGATAAATGGAATAATAGGCTATCCTTGGGTTTTGACATCTGTCCCTCTTTTTCTTATTATGAAAATTAACATTTTAACACCAAAATAAATACACAGGGTATGCACAGCAAAATATGTGCTGTGTAGAGCAAGTTGCTTGTGTCCTGGTGGTTTCCTCAGTGTAAACATCTGGTCTGATTCGCAAAGGGTGTTTGGAGATGAGCAGTAATCAGACCTGGGATTTTTTTTTTTTTTAGAAAGAGTTGGACCAGTTGTGGCCCTCATAAATCCAAAGCGCTCAGAAGATTGGTTCTGAAGGTCTGAGCCCCTCTGCATTCCAGAGAAGGCATCTGGGAAATGGAATGCACTATTGGTAGGCAATGAGATTCATTCAGGGCACAGATAGCTTCCTACTGATTGAAGACCTGGGACAAGAGAATGGTGTAACCGTTTGGCTTGAAAAATTAAGGTGTAGATGGTCCTTTTTATTTTCCAGTTTTAGTTTTCAGCCTTTTGCCTTAATTGCTGCAGACAGTTCTCCCTGGAATGGGCCATGTGACTTCACTGGCTTTGTTCACTCTTTCTAGCAACTTCCATGCGAATGGATCTTGTTAGTCAGTTACCTTCAGTAGCCCATGTCTCCCTGAATCTCACCTGAGAACACTTTCTCAGTTTTATTTACTTTGTGGTGCTGGAACAGAACCCAGGGCCTTGAGCACGCTGTGCACCTGAGGGAGCTGCCCCTAGCAGAGCTGGCCTGGCTTGAGCTCATATAATTGATTGAAGTGAGGACACTCTGCTTGGCTTCTGCAGCCTAGTACCTGGTGGCAGATAGGCAGAACTGGAGCGAACCGAGGCATGGACTGCCACCCTGGGCAGGATTGGATGGGAGAGGGCAGGCCCAGGCTAGGAAGGCTGGTTGTGTGTGTGTGTGTGTGTGTGTGTGTGTGTGTGTGTGTGGTGGGGGGAGTCAGCTGACTGCAGGGCACTGTTTTCTTCACTGATAACCAGCGGATTATTGGGGTTCTATGCTTTTGTTTGAGGCCCTCATGGACTCTCACCCCGCCTAATGTTTCTGTGGTGTCCATGGGAAGCTCACTTTTTTCCTGATGTCCTGAGAAGGTTGGTTTGCACTCTTGAGCTTTCGGCAGCCCTTTGAAGGAAGAACTTTGTGTCCTGCTGCTCCCTAGGTCCCAGGTCCAGGTCCTGGGTGCTGGCTGGCTTTGGAAGTGGCGTGGGGTGGAGGTGGAGATCTGAGGTCAGCTCCAAAACAACCACCAGAAGATAAATCTGCCCCTCTCCAGTGGCAGCTGTGGCTGCTCCTGTATAATTTAGCACAGAGTTACAGACTGCCTTGTCTTCTCTAATTACCTGATTACCTCGGGCTTTCGACATCATTTGGTAGCTCTGCCTTGTTTTTGGGATGGAACTGAAGTTCAGGAGTTGCTCTTCTATTGGGTTTATTCAGAAAGTTCACTGTAGAGTTGAACCCAGGCAAGAGCACATTAATTGGGCTCTTCTGGGATTCTGTCACCCACATTCCCTCTCTAGATGCAGGTCTGTCTGTCTTCACAGATCTTTAGCTTCTGGATGCTGGGACATGCACAGCCCTTTAAGGGACAGAAATGATATAGGGTGACCTCTGGTCCCTAAGACCAGTTGCTGGTCCAAGTTCCAAGGTGGGTGTGACAGTCTGGAAGTACTGGTGATGAACTTGTTGGTGACTGCTCTGCCTGCTGCTGGGGGACTTGGGTTTCCCAGGAGGAAGCCTGTGTAGACAGCGAAGGTGCCCCAGGCCAGGGAGCAGATTGGATGCCTGGGAGCAGGTCGGATGGGCTTTTCTCCAGCAGCGTTACTATACTGACCTGGGACTGAATCTGAGGTGCCCAGGGCTGTGTTTGGAAGCTGCTGTTACTAACACTTTAAAGGTTCTGAGCTATGAGAATTGTGTGAAGTGGTAAAGAGGAACCTTGTCCTTTGTATTGTGGTTTATGTGTGGAGAGAGTAAGAATCAAGTGTGTATTGCAGCCTTTTAGCCGAGCCCAGTGAGAGCCCGCGTTCCCATGGTCCGTGTTCACAGGTGGGGACAGAGATCCAGGGTGGGATCCAGAGCCAAGGTACCTTTTTTGTTCCTGCCTGCAGACCTGGGTGTGGGAGGAGCTGAGTGGAAGAAAGGGCCCAGGTGAAGCCAGGCCTCTTCTGTTGATTCCTTCTGCTGACAGGTGGTGATGGGAGGTAGAGCCCAGGCATGCCAGGGCCTCCTTTCATGCAGTGCCTGTCCTGCCTGCCACCTGTCCTGTCAGGCAGGGCTACTCTTCTTAGGCCTAGATTCTCCTGGCTCCTAGGGAAGCAGGCTTCTCTGCTCTCCTTCCTCTTTCCTGTCTCTTGGGCTCCGTGGCCTTCTCCTATGGGGTATTGGGGAGTATTGCAGGTGCAATGGTGCGGAGTGTCTCCCTCAGGCTGTGAGGGGACCCTGGGCCCTCCCTGTCGCTCTGTTCCTGGTGGCTGCAAGGGTGCTGCAGAAATCTGGATTTTGTGGTGAAGAAATTCAATCCAGATTGAGTATTTGCATGCACACAGATGTATAAAAACAGTTTGGTAGGGAATGTTGCTGGCTCTCTCTGCTTCCTCTTTGTGTATTTAATGCTTATTAATGATGATTTGTAGTTAATGGTAGTTATGGGTCATATATTTAGCTCATGGTAATTATTTTTTGTGCTTAGCAGTGTGTGTGCAGCACACAGGAAAGAGCCCAGCCCCCTCTACCTTTTCTACCCTGACAGAAAGCCCCTTTCTGTGGGTATTTGTGTTGGTTCTGCTAAGTTCTGAGCATTTCTGTTTACTTTGCTGTCTGGCCTTCAGCCTTCTTTCTGAATTCTGAGGATTGTTTTACTTTCATGCCATTACATATAGAATGTTTTAATTCTGACAGTGTCACTTACCACTAGTTGAAAGATTATTTACCCTAGAGAAAATAGAAAGTCTGTTCTTCAAACTCAACCTTCCAGTACTCTCTTAGCATTTCACCCTTTGTAAAGATGTTTGTAAACAGTAGAAACTGAGATACACTTAGTGAGTAGAAGGACCCGATCCTGCCCCTTTTGCTACCCAGCACCCTTGCTGTTAAACATCTACGGAATGCCTGGCCGTAGCTGTGGAATGCACAAGGGCCTCTCCACTCCCCCTTGGTGTTGTTTGTTATGAAATATGGCATCCATGAAGCAAAGGGAGTCTACAATTCAAAAGTGAACCACCTCGTCAGTGCAGCCAGATCAGGCTGGATGTGGTGGTACATCCCAGGCACTTGGGAAGCTGAGGCAAGAGGATTCCTGTGAGCTGGAAACCTGACAAGAATCCTGTTCCCAACAGCTCAAGTTGTAACTTGTGTAGTTCCAAGCAGAGGAGCCTCTCTTATGGTTGGATTTTCTATCTTTTTAAATTGAGACTTTGTGACTCTGTGGAAGAGAATCTGCCTACCTTCAGTGCGGGAGCACCCTGTCTCCTTCTCTTCCACCTACTTTGCCACTGTGTTTGTGGTGCTGGGGGCACTGTTCTGGACAGGTTTCCTGGTGCATGCCTTGTGGTGGCAGCTGCTGCGTTCTGGTCTCCCAACACCTGCCTGCTTCCCTGTGCCCTTCCAGACCTGCAAGGCTGGGGCTCATCTGGACACATAAATTGACTGGTGTCTGCGTGGTGACTTCAGCGCTGCTTTAACAAGCAGTGAGCCTTATTACAAGCCAACCTTGCTGTGGTTCCAGTTTCTTTGGATGGTAAGGCAGGGACTTTTAGACAGAAAAAGCTTAAAAAGCTTAAGTTGCTCCCCTGTGCCAACAATGTCCTCCATTGTAGAGATGGCTGTTAAGGAGCTACAGGTCCCCAGAACAATAGCCTGTATTGTGCACTGTCAGAAATTGTGAATGACAAGAATTCTCCCTAGGCGCTGCTCTTGATTTTGATTTTATATCTGTTTTGCATGAGAACAGACGCCTGTTAATTCTCCTTGGCCCATCAGTTGTACTAGAGTGAAGTCCAGGATGGCGGTGTGCCACGTGTGTGCATGCGTGCGCGCGCGCGCACACACACACACACACACACACACACACACACGCTGTGCTCTGCCTTTCCTGGCCTTAGTGGGGCGCTCGCCCACCACCCAGCCGGAGCCACCTGGCTTTCCTCCCTGATGGTGGTCCAGGGAGCGATGAGCGCCAATTCCTGGACGCTTTTTCTCTAAGTAAACACTTCTGCCCTGAGACAGCAGTGCTCCTCAAGTGACAGAGGGTTGGTGTGTAATCTCACGTTCATGTCAGTGGCCTTCTCCTTTAGCCAGTTCGTTGCATCCTTCCACGGCTATGCCTTTTAGGTGGTGGGTTCTGTTTTGTACAGCTGATCCCACTGAGAACTTTTGTTTTTGTGTTTTGGCTGAAAGCTATGATCTGATAGCTAATGCTTAACATCAGTCAGAAGTGTGACCGGGCGCCAAGGGGTCAGGACAAGCAACAGAACCAGCCCTGAAGTTCTGTGGTGCAGAGCATAATGGCGAGGAATAACAGTTTTTCTTTTCAGCTAAGCCTGTGTGAGAATGTGTGACCTTGTTCTGCTGCCTGGAAAAGTGGGAGCATTGACAGCGGTTTCTGGAGACCCCACCTTAAAGGGTGATGTGTAGGCCAGGGAGGAGGAGGCCCTGCTGGTGTGTTTGAAGTGCCCTGTGCCCAGTGCCAGCTCCATTCTTCTTGTCCATTGCAGAGAAGACCCTGCGTACGACCACCAGGTGGCCTTGCTTCCCTACCTGCAGCCAGTCTCTGTCTCTGTCTCTCTGTCTCTTTCTCTTTTGCTTTCGTCATTCCCCATTCTATTCCAGTTTTTCTTTTTTGAAGTTTCTTTCTGTTTTATAATATCTATTGTACATTTTGGGTCTTATTTACTTGTTTTTTTTTTGAAACAGAGTCTTGCATAGTTCAGGCTGCCCTTGAACTCACTGTATAGCTAAGGCTGGCTTTGAACTTGTGGCAGTCCGCCTGGTCGAGTCTCCCAAGTGCTGGTATTGCAGGCATGCACTACCATACCCAGCCTTATTTATTCTCTCAGCTTTTCACACTAGGGAGACAATACATGTGTACATCTGGTAAACTTCATTTGTGAGTATGGTGGATCTGAGTGGGGTTGCATCCACTTAGCTATGAAAGTCTCCACTTTTTAGGCTGGGGAGATAGCTCAGGGACACAAGTGCCTGCCTGACAAGTGCAAGGTCCTGAGTTCGATCCCCGGTTCTGCAAAAAAATAGAAAGTCTCTAGTTTATTCTTTACGGCTGAGTAGTACTCCATTGTATAAAAAGACCACATCTTTTTTATCCATTTCTTGGTTTATGGGCATTTGGATTGCTACCAACATCTAGCTATTACAGATTGTGCTGCTGTAAATATGGCTACACTTGTATAACTGCTTTTGATTCTTCTGGGAAGATAGCCAGAAGGGTACGAATAGCTGAGTCAAATGGGACCTCCAGTCTTGGTTTTTTGAGGAATCTCCACACTGATATCCATATTGTTGCAAGAGTTAACACTCCCAATAACAGTGAAGAAGCCTTAGAGGCTTTTTTTTTCTTTCTTTTTTTGTGCAGCCGGGGATTGAACTTAGGTCCTTGTGTTTGCCAGGCAAGCATTTATTTTACTGAGCTAGCTCCCCAGCCAACAGTGGAGAAAAGTTCATTTTCCCCACAGCCAGCCCAGCTGACATTTGTTTTTGGTTGATTTCATGCATTCATTCATTTTTGTATTTTAGGGAAGGGTCTATAGGATGTTAAGGGTCTCACTGCTACATTGAACTCATAGTGATCCACCTGTTTACAGCCTCCCAAGAGCTGGGATTACAGGCGCTCACCACCACGCTTAGTTTCAGTTGCCATCTCAGCATGCTCCAGGGGTGGGGCCAACATGACAGGCCTGGGGAATCAAAAACCCTGCCCCCTGCACCTGTTTGCAGGTGCTTTAATCTTCTGAGCTATTTGGCCGACCCTTGGTTGATTTTTTGATAACAGTTTTTCTTTCCCAGGTGAGTTGTCTCTTCACTCTGTTGGTGGTTTCTCTTGCTGTGCAAAACTTTAATAAGATGAGTTTCCAGTTGTTCTTGGATAGTTCCTGTGCAGTCGGTTTCATTCATAAAGTCTTCGCCTACATCGGTGTCTTCAAGAGTTTTCCCTATTCTTCCTGAGGAATTGATGTTTCTGTTTTAATATCTAGATCTTTGATTCATTTAGAGTTTAGTTTAGCTCTGTTGAAAAATATGGATCCAATTTTGGCATGTGCAGAGCTAGTTTTTCTAGCACCGTTTATTAAAGAGGATTTCTTCTGTTGGGGTTCATGGAGTTATAGTCCTTGCTATCTCTTTCTAGAATGTCCTTCAGAACATTTTGGAGTATTGGTTGGTGGTCATAAATTTTCTTGGATATTCTTTTTCAGGGAAGTGTCTTTATTCATCAGGTTTGAAAGATAGTTTTATGGGGTGTATTATTGTTTTTTTCCTTTAGAACTTGAAATACTGTACTTCAGTCTCTCCTTGACTTGAGGGACTTTGCTGAGAAGTAGCTGTGATTCTGATGGACTTTCCTTTATAGGTGACTTTTTTTTTTTTTTTTTTTTGGGGTACTGGGGATGGAACTCAGGACCTTGTACTTACCAGGCAAGCACTTATTCCACTAAACTATCTCCCTGGCCCTATACATGATTTGTTTCTCTTCCTTGACAGCTTATTAGATTCTCTTCTTGTGCTGAAT
>PVKN010000586.1:0-71363 GCA_004027915.1 Capromys pilorides
ACTGGTTTGGATTTTTTAAAAATCTCTTTCCATGTAGTTCTGGTCAATTAAGGATTCTATTCTCTTCTTAAGATCAGCAGGCTTTACTGGGAACTTTAACTGGTTATGAACTTCTGAAACAAGGAGACTGTGGCTAAGAGTCTTTTTCATCTTCATAATTTGAACAATTGCAGCATCAATTTGATACTGTCTATCTTGAAATACTCTTTCTATAGTGCTTGCTTGTTCTTCAACCATTTCTTTCATCTGGATTTGATTGATCTTTATCCTGAGAAGTCTGTGTTTGAGATCATCGTTACAAATGAACTTGTCATCATCTTTAAAATCTTTGCCCTTCAGATTTTTTTGCTAGAACTCTAGCTTTGCCACAGGCTAATGACTGCAATGTATGTCCTCCTCTGTTCCAGTAGCTTGTTTGATCTCTTCTAAACTGAACTCCTCTTCCTCATTAAACATTAGCAGCACCAGTGTTAGAAAAAGAGAAACCTGGAGTTCTTTTTCACCATTCCTAATAGTTTTAACATAGATGTAATGTCTGGATCCCTGGCAACTATTTTCAACCATGAAGAGACCTTGGAAAAGAAGCCACACAAATACAAAAAATAAAGACTGGGTCTCTGGCAATTTTGAGCAATTGCACGTCAGACCTAGATTGCTAACTCTGCTAAGCCTTAACACTTCTGAATATTACTTGCTGTCAGCAGAAATTCCCAGTATCTCCTTCAGAGAAGGAGAAGCAAGAGAAATGGCATGGAAGTGACACAGCTGTGCTGCAGGAGCCCCACTCAGGGGCGGACGTGGAGAGATGGGCAAGAACCAAACAAGACACTGTACTTGGAAACCTTGACAACAAATTAGGAAAGAAGCGTGAGGGGAGAGAGTGTGGTCGGTTACAGGTGCCAGTTACTGACTAAGGGCATCACAGAGGAAAGACTGTGAAAGGACTGTGCACTGTTGTTTACACCTGGCATTTTGTCATCTGAATCTGAATATTTATGTGTAGGGAAATGACCCGCTCTTTAAATCAGTGCCTATAATATTGATGTTGTATAAATTTCAATGCTTTTCCAAATACCTTGGTGATCTTTTTTTGTCACAAAGAGAAATGCCCTCATTAAAGTCTCCTTTTAGGGGTTGGTTTTTCAGGTAACAGCATTATTTTCCCTTTGATCTCTGGGTTAGTGTAATGTATAACATGCACATAGCCAGCCCTGGGCTTCTGAGCATGAAAGGCTCAGGCAGGAGCTCCTGGCTGGGTCTCTTCTGCAGGCTTTCCTTGCCTGCATTTGCAATCTGGTGGCAGTGGGGGAAGCTCTCAGATGAGCCTGACACTGTGGACCATGTGCCCTGCCCTTGTTTGGATTGACACCATTGCTTGTCTTCCTTGTAGGAGCTCAGCATGATGAGGACGGTAATTTCTGCTTTATGTTAGGCTGGAGTTTCCAGGTTGGGCTCTGCAGCACATGCCCTATTTTCCTTAGGTCCTGGTGGGTTTATGGGGAGGAGCCATGAGCCCTCTTGTGCTCACTTGGTGCTGGAGTTGTGGAGTGGATTGCTGCTCCAGAGGAAGAGGAACCGGTCCTGGGGCGATCCCTCGTGCAGATGCACACAGGTCCCTGGCAGTCACAGTCTGCCTCCAACTCTACCAACCTGATCATCCTCTGACTCCAAGATAAAGTCTCAAGCACCAGGGAGAGGAATCAACTGATGTGCTCATTTTCATAAGTTGGCCACACCCTGCACGGTTACCTTAGGTATCTCACAAGTGAGGACCAATTGGATGTGGGATGGGGGATCCCTGACTCTGTTCTGCATTGCTCAGTTTGCTTCATAAAGACTTCCAAAACAATGGACTGACTGAAGAGAAAAGAGTACTGTACCAGCCTGAAAGGGGATCCCCAGTATTCCCCGCTCCCCAATCCTTATATTGCTACATGGTCCTCTTCCGCTCACAGTAGAACTGCCTGCAAAGCCCAGTAGGTAGATGCTGTCAGTGAGCAGGTGGCCAGGGCACAGAAGAGATGGCAGCATCTGTCCTTGTGCCTCTCGGGGTGGCCAGCTACACTGTTGGGAGGATGCTCAGCAGAACTGGGGGACGCCTGCATGGTGAGGGCACAGAGTGGAGGCAGAGCTCCCCTCAAAGGGGCCTCTGGCCAAAGCCACCCCAGGAAGCTGCTCCCCAATTCCTGCCTCACAGAAACTGTGGGGTAATTTCTCCCATCCAGTTTGCCTCTTCCTCTGGAGCAGTGGTCCGCTCCATCACTCCAGCACCAAGTGAGCACAAGAGGGCTCATGTCCCCTCCCCATAGCCCACTGGGACCTAAGGAAAACAGGGCATGTGCTGCAGAGCCCAACCTGCAAACTCCAGCCTGACATAAAGCAGAAATTACCATCCTCATCATGCTGAGCTCCTGTAATCCCAGAATTGCAGGGGCCATGGCAGGAGCAAATGTGAATCCAGCCACTTACTGACTTAGCAAGACCCTGTCTCAAAATTAAAAAAATAAAACATATGGCTGGGGAATGTAGCTCAGTGTGAAGGCCCTGAGTTCAATTCCTACTACCACAAAAATCATCTTAGCTTAGAAATGGCAAAAAGAAAAGCTTTCAGTAGGTGACATCTATAACTTTTCTTTTTTTTTAAATTTCTTTTTTTTCAGACGTGTTTTTGGGCTTCTGTTGTTGATGGATGGGACGATTGCTTGATTGCTTGTTATCTGTGACTGTTCTTTGTCGATGCCCTTTGCAGTATGATCATCCAGTTTGCCTTTAGGAAGCTGACCCCCCCTCCCAGGGTGCCTGATGAAGTCTGAGCACAGGTGCCCTGCAGCAGGTCTTCAGGAGGGGCTTTGAGTACAAGTGGGTGACTTGGGATTCCAGGAAGCAGTGAGATGTGCTTTGCCTTAGTTTCTTTTCTTGGTGCAGATGCAAACTACCCAGAATCCAAAGTTAAAGGAGGAAAGGTTTCTTTAGCTCACAGCTTGCAGTTGTTTCAGTCCATAATCAGCTGGCTCCAAGGCAGGGTGGCATGGAGAGGAGAAACAGTTGGTGGTAAGCAGAGGGCAGCAGAGCAGTGAAGTAGCTAGAGATAATGACCAGCAACAACCCTCTTTCTGTCCCTTACATTTCCTCCAGGCTTCCCCTTAGGGCAGACAGCACTCACATCCATGGAAGACCTTCCCACTGGTGCCTCGAAGAAGGCACATCATCTGCCACATCATCAGCGGACTAATTTAGTAATCCCATACCCTTGATACCAGCACCACACACTCTGGATACAGCCACCTCTGAAAAGCCCCATCTATGGGTGCGTGAAGCTTTAGGTGGGATCTAGACATCAACCCTAACAGGCACCAAGAAGAGGAAGCCAGTGTGCCTCATCAGAGTGTAGGCATGGATGATCCCTGCTGGTCGTCACCCAGGGACTCTGAGGATCTTCTGGGAGGCTGTGACACATTCAGAATTTCTTCCTAGGGTGCAGGAAAGCGAGCGAGCTTCAACCAATGAGGTGAGCCATCTGTGGCCAGGTGAACACAGGGCCAGTTTTCATGGCAGAGCCAGGGGTTTGGATGGGCTCTCTTGGCATCTTCTGCAAAGGTAATTCTAGGTGACCACTTCCCACTAGGAAGGTCCACTCACTCTCCACTCCAGCAGTTGGGGGTGGGGTGGGGAGAGGTGAGAGAGAGAGAGAGAGAGAGAGAGAGAGAGAGAGAGAGAGAGAGAGAGGATCAGACCTGGCCACGTTAGCTAGTACTTTTTCTTTTCTTTTCTCTTTTTGTATTTGATACAGGGTCTCACTACACAGCTTGAACTTATAGTGATCCTATTTTTTCAACCTCCTCAGTACTGAGAGGCATGTGCCACCATGCCCACTCTTGGTGGCTGACTTGGCACACCGGGGTAGGCTGCTACAGCATGTGGTAGGTACTGGGGATTGAACATGGGTCTTTCCACTTGCCTAGGCAGGTGCTTAGACTGCTGAGCTATCTCTGAAGCCCTCAGCCAGACCTTCCTCTGCCCATTTGGAATCTTAGGTTATTCTAGAGGAGATTATCAGAAGTCCTTGGACTTGCTCCAGCTCCAGGCTGGAGCTTCTTCCTATAATTTTGCTCTCCAAGTTTCCCCTGCATTCTGCAACCTCTTGGCATGGCTTCACTAAGTTCCTTTTTGCTTGGGTTAGCCAGGGTTAGATGAGGACGAGGGAGTCCACCAGCAGCTGATAATAAAGCTCGCGCTGTTCTATCCCAGAGTCTCATGGATGGAACAGATTTAGGAATTTGCTAAGTGGTGTCAAAGGGTTTTTGTATGAGCAAGATACTCCACGAGGTTTTCACAAAGATATTTGAGGCCAACAAAGATCTATGGTAGCATAGGTGTAGACTGGGATTTACGGAACCATCAAAGATAAAGCACCTTTGGCTGTTCTAATTTGGTAGACAAAAAGTTCAGTCTCTAGCGCACATTGGCCTTTCACTGTTGGACAGAGCTGGGATCTTGTCTATAAGTGTCGGCTCTCATTTCAAAGGTCAGTCCTCCTGCGTGTGTCTGCCACCCTCTTACTGAAGACCAAAGCATAGCTGGGAGCAATTTGATATTTAAGCATGACCTGCTTGTCTAGACCTTTTTCATTTCTCCACCTCTCTTCCTGTCGCTCCCTCCTCCTGGGCTCCCTCCCATGTCACCGCTTACAGACCTCACAGATTCAAAACTTTAGCTTCTCAGAAAGAGGTGAACAAAAACTGTATGGAATGAGCGCCTTGGAAAATTGTCAGCACGGATGCTTGGACTTCTCAGGTGCAAGCGTGATCCGACAGTGCTCGTATCACTGGATTGGATGATGGGTGCGGGGGATCCTAAAAATATATCAGCGTTGTGCTGAATTTTGTGTGGTGCTGGGGTTTGACAGTCCTCATCACAGCCTAGGGTGTGCAGAGGTTAAAATTGGACTTTGCTTGTAAACACTCTGGGTTCATCGCTGGGGCTTTTATTATTTGCCGACTGTATGACTGTAATTTCTCTAAGCTTTACATTCATCATCTGTGAGTTAGACTAATAGTATCCACTTCATGGAATTCTTGGGAGGATTAAATGGCCCAGTTGTTGAAGAGTTTTACAGCATGTGTTTAATAAAGTTCATTGTTATTTATGTCACTGACAGTCCCAGCAGGAAGCAAATGGCAGGCTTCAGTTGAGCAATTTGGGAGAATTTATTAAAAGGGTTACTTACATAATTTGCGCAGGGTACAGGAACACCAAAGGACCAGCGTGCTTACCTCGGTAACTGTTCATGGGCGAGGAGGAGGGAAGGAGATGGAAGTTATGGAACCTGGAGCTGAGACAGCTGTTGACAGGGCTGCTTGGCAGAGACAGGAAGGGGGTGCAAGCCACCCAGGGGGACTATGGGAAGAAGCTGGGACTCACCCTCCCAACACATGTCCCCTTCTCAGGCCTCTTCCATGGGTGCTCCCAGCTGGTCATCCCAATGGAAGTCAGAGACAAGAAAAACACAGGGGAGACCCAGGTCAGGCAGGGTCCTGGGGACAAAAGCAGTTGTTTCCAGCCCAGGCCTGGAGGGGACAGAAGGAAATGCCTAGGCCACAACTACTGCTGGGCTTTCTGGAGGTCCTAAGAGAAATTATAGGAAAACTAGGGGCTTCTGATGAGTATAGCATTGAAAGCCCATATAATTTTTTTTTTCTGAAAAACAAAACAAAACAAAACTCAATTATTGGGGACAACTTGCTCAGGTCTGCCTTCTGTCCCTCCTCTCAGACAGAAGCTTTCTTTCTCTTAATAAATCTATTCTTCTCATAAAAAAAAAAACAAACAAAAATCCTCAATTATTTAAGGTTTTCTGAGTTAAGATGTTGTTGATCAAAAGTTTATTGAGGATTTTTCTTTTCCTACCTCTCTACCTTGTTTTGGAGGAGGACTGAATTGGTTGGTGTGACCTTGTCTCTCTTTGCTGAGATCTTTCCAGAAGTTTCTAAATCCTGGGTGGGTCTCCCTGCTCTGCTTCCTGCTGCTTCTGTGGAAACATGGCCAATGGCCATGGCAGGAGCTCAGGCTAAGGATGGAGCTTTGATGCGAGAGAGAGGAGACAGCGGTGCCTGCCACAGCACCATATATATATGGAACATGGAGCTGACACACATACACACACACACACACACACACACACACACACATATCATGCCTTTATCATTTAGTTGGATTCCTGTGTTTTTTTAAAGATAACCTTTTGTGAAAAATATTGGCTTATTTCTAATAACTTAAAATGCTTGTGTTTTGAATTTATATAATTAATAAGTTACCCTACACTAAAAAATTTATTGTAACCATAACTCTACCCAGACATTGGATGACTGAGTACATAAGACTTTAGCCAACTATTTCCAAATAGTCACATGATTCTTCATTGTTAAGTGTTGGTGTGAAATATTTGCTGATAGCTGCAGTGCTGACTCTCAGCATTTTCTGATGTCTCTCTCCCTCAGCTGGCCTTGCTGTCACTGACCTCATCCTCCCTGTGGGCTGACTGCTGAGAGCTGCTCCACAGCTGGGCATCGAGGCCTTCTCTGAAATGGGGTCTGCATCCTCCACAACGACTTAAGGAAAGAGGAGCCAATTATGTACCCATTTCATAGAGGGGACAGTTGAGATTTAAGGAATTAAGAGATCTTCTCAAAATCATGCAGCTAGAAATCTATAAGCCAATAGGACAAGGGTTTTCAAATTCATAAGTCTGGGATTTTGGAAAGGAAATTGATTGTGTCCACTGTTTAACTGTGCCTCTCTCTTCATTTCTATTGTTATTGTAGCATGTTACCACAAACTTAATGGCTTAACCCAACACAGATGTATTATCTTAGGGGTTAGAAGGCCTAAAATCAAGATCAGTGGGGCTGGTTCCTTTTAAAGGGCCTTGTTCAGTTTCTAGCACTTGGCTGTGTCTTTTTCCTCCTGCCCTACCTCTACCTTCAAGGCCAATGTTGTCACACTTCAGTTCTCCTTCTCTCCAGCTTCCATTCCTACGCTCACTCTTCCTGTGTCTGCCCTTTCTGTACCTCTCATCTCAGAGCCTTTTCTATAAGGGCCCATCCAGTAATGCAGGGTCCTTTAGGCATCTCAGGGTCCTAAACTTAATCGCATCTACAAAGTCCCTTTTGCCCTAGTCATATCTTTCCACAGGCTCCAGGAATAAGAACACGGATGTCTTCATGTATCCTTATCTGATACCCTAGAGGTATCAGATTCATTAATCATTAATATTTCTGCAGCAAAGTGCATGAATGATTCATGAAGATTGTATGCATCAGCAAACTGCACCCTGGAGCTGTGGCCCCTGTGTTGTTACAAAGCTGGGTTCACCAGAACCCACCCATGCCCACTCACTATGGTTCTTTTCTCACTAAGTGGTAGAGCTGAGTTGTGAAAATCTGTATAGCCACAGAGTGTAGGATGTACATGGTCTTCTGTAGAAAAGAAGATTGCCAGACTCTGGTACAGATGATCTCTCTAAATAGTACAGATCAGTTTGGCCCCAAAATGAGGTTTCTATATATTTACCAAGTGCTTCAGTTGTTAAGACTGTGAAATTTGGGAAATATAAACAATGGCACATGTATATCTTGTTAGTGACAAAGTTTAAGACACATCCTCAGATCATGGCAAAGCTCATGGTCTTAAAGCAGAGAGTCTACAGCCCCTTTCTTTTATATTGAGCAGCAAGATGGGTGCCTTTGCTTGCTACTGCTTAGAATCACAGATGCCAGAATCTTGGAGCAGAACATGGCTCTGAGGCTCATCCCATGTCCAAGTCTAATGATGCCAGTGCACAGGTCAGGTCAGCTTGGGGGTGGTGTTAGCTCAGGGCTTTCACAATGAGGAGCCACAGTCAAACTCCTTCCCTGCTTGCTTATCATCTCACTCTTCCATCGTCACACAGTGACACAGCCAGCCTGGTCCTGGAAGGTGTTCGAGGTTTGCCTGGAAAGTCTCTCTCTCCCATAGAATGGAGCATGACAGCTAGTCCAACAAAGCCCACGGTATTACAGTCCTTCAGAAAGTGGCCAGGCTGTGACCAGTATTGAGGTCTCCTAGGCTCTCCACAGGTTTTCTTTTTTTTTTAACAGTCCAGTGCTCAGGTTTGGCTCAGGGCCAATTATGACTCACACAAGCAGCCTCTGCTGGCTCGTTGTCCTGGCCACGTCAGTCTTCCTCTCCACTTGACTTTGCTTTCCCTGAAGGTCACCAGTAAATCACTTGCTCAAACAATCATCACCTTCACATGTTCAGCAGTGGGCCCAGATGTTGTAATCTCCCTTGGCTTATTTTGCTGCTCTGGAGGGAACTTTTCTTGGAGATCTTCCAAATTCAGAACGGGGAACTTGTTATCACATGAATTTAAAGCCATGTCAGACCCCGGCTTTCCAAGTCATCAAAGCTCACCCTCCTTTAGCTCAGAGTTGAATTGTGATGAGTGAATGAAGTTGCCCAGGTCTTGGTTGATCTGTTCTAGATGAGATTCTGGGGTCTTGTTGTTAGAAAGAAAAAGTTTTGGCCCTGGGATGATGATCAACTGATACCATTTTCCCTGAGGTCATTCCTGAAGGAATTTCAGAAGAAAATAAAAGACTAGTAACTACTTTAATTAGAAAGGGTATGAAATCGCTTCCAGCTGTTGGGCTTTTGTGAGGGCCATGAAGTTTCCCATATTAAGTACCTTTCTTCTGGTTTGAACTTAGTCAAACCTCATCTACAAGGTATCCGCCATAGGGGTACAAACCACTTTTTAATTAGAATCCCATTCCAGAGGTTCAGGGAGAGGGGCCAAGAAGATTCACTTATACATTGTCATACCTTCCTTTCCAAAGATATTGCAAAGACTGGATGTTTCCAGAAGCTGAATTCCTGTTTTCTCTGCATTTGAATGTGATCATCACTTTCGTCACTACTTGGCTCCAAGTATATGGTCACGGATGTAGATCAAAAGTTGTACTTGGAAGAGGTTTGGTACAGGAGGAAAAAGTGGAATTCCTTCATAATTTCCATCACCTAACTGTCCTTCAGACATTCCAAGGAGTACAAAATCCAAACAAAAGTGATGAACTTCTTGGCGGATGCTCTTCTAAGTTACTCCTTCCCTTGCAAAATGCTGCTCCCCAGCAAATCTGGAAAGAAATTTGGAAGGAGTCACAGACTGGAATTCAGTTAACATCACTGAAATTTTGAGATTTGTGTACTTGAATAATTAATGTACAATCTTAACAATTTAACCTGTTGCAGTTTTTTGTATGCATATTATAAATATATTTTCACTGGCTGAAGTTAAAGGATTCTGGTGGATTGCCAACTGGTGGTCAGCTTGTTATACCTGGCTGAACCCAGCAAGGTGCTGGGTGTGGAAGGCCCACTTGAGGATCATTGCTGGCAGCAGAAAAGGCAAAACTGGAGAAACTTTCAGGAGGCTGTTAGAGAAGCTGTAGAAGCCTTTGGAAGCTACTGGAAGCTGCTGGTTCATTTGGGCTTGCCACATTGACTTTCCTGATGGGAACTCAGCTTTTGTCATCACTGGAGGAGCTCAGAACCTCACTGTCACTGAGGATGGCTATGGTACTTTTCAGGGGAGCTGTGGTGCTTCCTTTGAGCCTTGCTTCCTGGCTCCAGTTCAGATCCCTCAGCCTGCTGGTACAGATCCTTCATCACACTGCACAGACTTTCTAGCTTCTGCCACTGACCTTTGGGTCTTCCCAGTGCAACACACTTGCATGAGATATAGTTGTGAACTTTCGGGCTCCTGATTTCTACGTTATTCTCTTCTAAAAGCCCTCTCATAGCCTCATCAATTAGGTATTGGGCATTTCATGGCCCGTTCATGCTGGCATATAAACTTCATCCTTCTAACTGGGATGAGAAATTACGTTTCAGCCATTCCTTGAGTGGAAAGGGAGGGACTTTTGGAGTGACAGAGGCATAAGCGAATCCTAATCTCAGCTTCAGTATATGTACTGGATGTGTATGAACTGGAATAAGCCACCAGCTTACTATGCCTCTGATTTCTCACATTTCATGTCGGTTTCAACAGATTCTATGCAGTTAAGCAATCTTTTAGTCTATATTCTTTCTTCCCTCAACTCCATTTTATGTTCTTTTTCCTCCGTCCTGTTGTCCTTTTGAAGTGAGATGGATTTTTTTTTCTTTAAAGGATCAGGAAATAGACGTGTTAGACTTTGTGGGCCATCCAGTCTTTGTTACAAATAGCCAACTCTACAGTTAAAGACCATAAAGACATATGCATGAAGAGTGTATAGACAGTGTGTGGACAAATGGGTACAGTGTGTTCCAATAAAGCTTTATTTATAACATCTGGCAGCAGGCTGGATCTGGCCGATGGATTGGAATTGCAATCTTTAGTCTAGATCCTCAGAAGTTTTAGGGACCACCCTGACAGGTTTAAGGAATGAAAGGTTTAGGAATGGGATCAGGAAACATACTTCGTCATGGGAAGAAGGGCTCCACATAGTTCTTTTCCTAGACATCGTACTCAGCTTTAGCAAACAACGACAACTTGGTTTCTAAGGAAATGTAGAGGAAAAAAATCAAAGGTTTCCACTTCAGTTTCTTAAAGATGAGAGTTTATCATGGTGCAGAGATTAATCTGGTCAGATTAACTAAGAGGCCACAGGCTCCCATAGGGCCTGCTCAGCCACTGCCTTTCTGTTATCCACAGACCAGGGGCAGTCATGCTGCAAACTAAACAGCTCCCTGGGGCCTCAGTTCCACTGGGTTTTAGCCTGTGCTTTCTTCATAAAATAGTTATTTTTTTAAAAAAGGTTCTTCTCTTACTGTGGAATCTTGGTTTTCATTGATAAGATTTATTCACAGGATATGACATTAACTCAAAAGACAGATGAGCTCTCTCTCACTGTTGTTCTTAAATTTACTATTTGAAGTCTGTCAATAGTTGTGAAATAAGTGAGTCCCTCAAACAGAGACTTCCAAGAAGCCATGCCAAGAGTGCTGAAAACTGTCTGAATGTTCACCTGTGATGTTTCAATCTACCAGTTGCTGAATAACTCTTTGAGCTAGATTATTTTCTGAGGAACTCTCTCCTCAAAGGCTTACATTTGCTTTTGTGGCCGAGGCACATAGTTACATGTGTTCTAGTCTGAGCTGTTAACTTTGCAGGTAGAAGGCACTGTGTAAGTTGGCCATTTTTTTGTGGGGTTCAGCTGGCCAGTAAGTGGATTTCTCACTGAGGTTGCCATGGACTGAACATTGCCCTCCATAATTCCTATGTTGGAGCCCAGCTCACAGTGTGACAGCATTTGGAGGTGGGGCCTTTGGGAGGTAACTGGGTTAGATGAGGTCCTGACCATGTGGGTGGTCCCCATGACAGAATCAGTGCCCTTCCACGAAGATATACCACAGAGCTTGTTTTCTCTGTCCTTGTCTTCCTCTCTTCTCACTAATTCTCTTCCTCTTTCCTTCTCCTTCCTCATTGCTTCTCTCCCTCTTCTGTCTCTATCTTTCTTTCCCCCTCATCCTCAAAGATGTGGGATTAGGTCATATGAGCCACAAAGAGATGGTGGTCAGCTCTCCTCCAGGAAGAGATCCCTCCTCAGGAGCAGAGCCTTGGTAGTGGGCCTGCAGGCCTCCAGAGCCATGAGAAAATGGATAACTGTTTAAGACACATAACCTGTAGTATTAGCTGCCTCCTACAGAGGCTAAAGGGAAAGTTAATCTCACTCTAACTGGAAACTAACTCTTGGGGCCTTCAGAGAGGAAGGTGACTATGTTCCTATCCCAGTTCTGTGATTAGAGTGGGGCTCCAGCTGGCCTGCATATGACTCCATGGGCAGGTAGTGACTATGGGGAGAACTGGAGGCCTGCAAATGTCTACAGCAGATTGTCAAGAACATTTCTAGAAGTGTTTGGGGTGAGTCTGCTGCCATGTGCATTACAAGATGTTTGGCAACTCTGACCTGCTCACAAATACAGCAAACCTCCCAGGTCTTAGAACAACCAGAACCAGCTGTGAACATTTCACTACAGCCTTGAGGCAGGGTGCACTGCTCTTATTTGCAACCAAAAGAATCCCCGGGGTCCTAGATTTAACCACCTCATTTCAGGATTTTCCATTGTCCAGTGGTCAGTGGTCAGAGCTGTCCAGGAAGTTAGAGCATTTCATCCCCTTGGAATCTGGTGAAAAGGTGACCTGGTGCTATAAGATTTCCTGGGCAACCAAAAGAAGCAAGTGACATGTCTGGACTCCAGGCCCCAGAAAAGAAGAATGATGTGCATCCAGTGGTGTATTCATCAGTATTGTACTTTGAGAAATTATTTAATTGAATTCTCACCTCCAGATAAAATACATTAAATGTGCGGAGAGTGCCACCATTTTCCCTGGCTGACCCTCTCCCATTTGTCTTAGTCCTCGCTTTCAAAATGACCTTTCTTAGTTAGTCTTGCTGCAATTTGTACCAGCTTCTACTTGCTGGGCACCCACATTTACTACCCTAAGGGGCAACATAAGCTGCCATGGTTTACAGACTGAGTCCTAGAGTTGGATAATAGCTTCCAATGCCACCTCTGGCCTTGTTAGCTGTGTAACTATCAGTAGAGTAACCAAGTGTGATATTTTTTTTCTTAGTCTATAAATCAGGAATGCAACAATAGTGCTTATCTCTGGGTAGTTGGGGGCTGGATTTCTTGGGTTCAGGAGGGTGAAAAAAGCAATAATTCCCTAGTTAAAAATTCTCTTTATATAGTACATTCTTTGGCTTTACCTAGGTACAGAAATTTCACACATTTCTTCCCCATTTGGGGGTTAGATTATTTAGTGCTCCAGTTTCAAATGCAAATACGGGGGGGGGGGCAATCCTGGAGATCAGCGATGGTGGGTGGTTGACAGCTGTGTCTCTCGCATCTAGCCCACAGGAGGCAGCACTTAATGACTGCTGAGTGAGCAGTGTCCAGCAGCCGTGCTGACACTATGTGACAGGAAGAGTGACGGCAACGAGTCCTGAATAAGTTCTACATGTCAGGCTGGGTTTGTGCAGTGACATTCGGGCAGCAGTGGACTGCATGAACAATGGCAGTCCCATCAGGTTGCAACAGATCTTTGATGTTTCTGTGACTTAAGGAACCTCACACCTGTGGCACTGTCACAGTGCAATGCCTACTTACAAGTCTGTATTGACGGTGGCACAGACCCCCCCCCCTCCCATGCTACCAGTTTTACACTAGTCGTACAAAAATGTAACACATACAATGATGAAGAGTACAGAAGACTTGAGTGTAACAATCCCTGTAGTGGAACCTGGATTGTGGTACTACTTTGTAGATTTTCTGCACTGTAATTTTATCATTCTTTTAGCATGTACTCCTACATGAGGAGAGGATGCTGTGGTAGGTTAGTAGCAGTCTTATACAACTTGTATTTGAAGAGCATTGTAAGTGCATCCTTTTTTTCTTGTGCCTGGCTTGGTCTGCTGCTGCTCTACTCATCATGGTCCTGGGAACAACTGGTTCCATGATACATGTGTCCCGCACAGTCTGGGTAGTGGGCTGCACCATTTAGGCCTGCACAGGTACACTCAATGATGTCCACGTGACAGTCACCCAATGGTGCATCTCTCTGCTTTACCACCATTAAGCAGCATGTTGTTGTTAACTGGGTTATTTAATCCTGGCAACAGCACTGCTAAGGTAGATAGTTGTATCATCGACATGCTACACTCAGGAAGCCTGGGCAGAGATTAATTTGCCCAAGTTTATGCAGTCCGTAAGTGCACCTTTAGAAGAAAGGCAGAGGAACTGGGTTGGGAAGCCGAGCTGCAGCTCTTGGTTTGCTTGATGCAATCCTCCCAAGGGCAGGAGGAGTGGGAGAGTAGGAGGTGGGGGTGGTGGTGGGGGTGGCAACTTTTCTCCTAAGAGCAATGGAACGAGATGTCATCTGCTCTCAATTTCTGTGCTGGTTGTCCTCTGCGGCAGCCCTCCAGCCCAACACACGTGCTCAGGCTGGTGGCCAGGAATTAAATTTATTTTCAAGCCCACAGTTCAAACACATACGTAAATTACATGTATCCAGCCTCATTCTTCTGTTCAGCCTCAACCCAGAGTTATATAGGCTGTTTACTGGAGCCTGGAATTTTCTGACCCGGTCTCGTGCCTCAGATGCCATCCCCATGCCTACGCAGCGCTCCAGGCTGCTTGTACAAGGTGGTGGCTTCTTCTCTCCCACTGCAGCCCTTGACTTCTGCCCATGCTGCCTTCATGGCCCACTCCGTTTCCTGCTATCTGACCTTCCTCACTCTACACTGCACATGCTTTGATGCTGCCTATTGCCCTTAGGATAAAGGCTGACCCCTCAGGTGATCTGCAGAGCCCTTTCCACTCATGTTCCCACTGCTTCTCCCAGCTGCCTGCCAGGCTCCCTGCCCTCCCTGTGCCTTCCTGGTCTCCTCTGGCTTCTTACTATGTTTCTTTTTTCTTTCTTTCTTTCTTTCTTTCTTTCTTTCTTTCTTTCTTTCTTTCTTTCTTTCTGTGATGTGGGGGGTTGCTGGCTCAGACTGTGTTAAGGGTAAGTGTGAGGATCGAACCACTATCCTCTGTGCCTGACTAGGATTACCTGCACAGGTGCTTAAACCACTGAACTAATCCGAAAGCCCCCTCTCCTCTGGCTTCTTACAAATGAGCAGGGCACGGTACTGGCTCTCTCCTCCACACTGTCCTAAAGATGGAGAAGGGGTTGGGGTGGAGACTACTCCTGATTAGTCCACTGTGGTAGAAAAGACTGTCCACTGATGAAATTCTCACCACTGTATGACTGGATAGATGTCAGCCAGCTGCTCACAAGTTTCATCATTTTATGTCCCCTCAACTGTAGAGCTGATTTCTGCCTTGTTTGCTTTGGTCACATTGCACAGACACCGTCAGAGGACATTTAAGCAGAGCCACACGATGGAAAATTCATAGATGCTTTACGTAGATTGCAGAAAAGACCTTGCTTCTCTTGACCATGACATTTTTAGAGAACCAAAAAGTCCAGCAGACTGAACACATCTTGAAGAGAGGACCTTTTCTGGGGTCTTCTACGGAGCTTAACATTTGCTGGACTGGTTGGAAGGGGATGGAATCTCTTAGAGCATTTTAGGAATGAGGAAAGACATCTATAACGATTGCTCACTGGGCCAAGTGTCTTTACAATCTGTCCTTTCCCCTCATCCCCATAATGAGGAAGGAGCACTGCTGTGTCACAAGGGAGGAAGCAACTCCACAGAGGTTAAACAAATGTCTGAAGGGACACCGCTTGTGAGGGGCAGTGGCAGTATCTTAGCTCAGACCGCATTTGCCTTATCTAATGCTGATGTCACAGTCAAAGTTAGCAGAACCATCTCCGCTTCAGCCCAGTCGGTCTGTATGCTTTTCCCTAGCTCCACAAGACACGTTTTTCAGGTCTTTCCCGAGTATCACTTGGTGTCTAAGGACCTTACAACTCGATCAAAGCCGTACTTTTGATTTGAGATTTCAGACACTTTGGGAGGCTGGCAGACCAGCGGTTGTGCATGAACTTACAGTACTGGTCTGTGTTCGGAGTCTCCTGTTTGGACCTCTGGGGAAGTGTCAGAAATCTAACTGGATGATTTTCTCTAGTTTCACTCAAATGTGCCTTCAATTACCATCTTTTTGCTCTTCCAGGATGGAAAATATTTGGCTTGTTGAACTATTTCTAACAAGGAACATTTATCTGTTTTTTTTTTTTTTTAAAAGAAGCTTATTTTTTTCCCCAAATATATTTCGGGAATTTAATTGCTGCAAATATATGGAACTAGCACTACTTGGGTTATGTTTCCAGTTGCCAATTTCTCATGCACTGAAATGATCTATCTCCTTTCAAAGTCTGACAGTTGGCAGAAAATCTCAGCCATATGAGAGGCTGTGACTGTTTTCTGACATTAAAAATCAGCCCTCAGCCCTCACTGCCCCTCTGTCTCACTCTTCTCCCCTCTCCCAAGGCCCTGTCCCCACATGTCTCTGGTCTCCCTGCAAAGCTCGCCTGCATGTGTGCTGAGGGGAAGCAGACGGGAGATTCCTACCTGTGCTCAGGACGCCAGCTTGCCCCTGGTGTAGAGAACCCACCAGCTGCCAGGAGAAGGCAGCGAAGCATGTGCGACCCAGGAACTCACTCTATTTCCTAGCAACCAAGGGGAAGTGTTTCTCCCCTGTCAGCAGGAGTGCTCAGATTTATGTCAGCTACAAACGCCCGTTATCACCATAATAAAGCATATATTTGCAGGCAGTATTTACAGCCAGCTGATGGTGGCACTCACCCTGGCAGCCCCCAAACTGGCCAGGTTCCCATTTGGAGCCCCCCAAAATACAATTAGGTGGATGCTGAGTCCTAATGTAGTTAACAGCATTGCCTGACAAAGCTACTAACCGCTTAATTATGAGGGAAGATTACTGATACCATTAATTGAATGGTTGTAAAACTCTGGTAAAGTCAGATGGTAGTAAAGTCCATTTTCAATTTACTAGGCTATTAAAAGTATTTCCGGCTATAAAATAAACAGACACAAAGCATACTAAACAGGCTAATATGGAAACATAAAAAGAGAAGGGAGAAGCTTGTCGTAGCAATTAGTGGCTGTGATTAGCTGCGCCACAGACCCAGTGGTAGAAATTAAAGATTAATTTATGACAGCTCTGGTGAGGGAGGTTTGCTGGGGACTGTTCTGCCTACAGGTGGGCTCGCCACTTGTCACTTCCACTCCTGGCAATCACCCGGCATGGGCTGAATGAGCTTCAGTCTCCGTGAGACTGTTGTCTCCATTACCTGTGACCGGAAGATGCTTACACACCTCACTGACACATTTCTCCCCTGAGAGCTTCCATGTCCCTACACAAATGGATTAGTTTAGGGGCCTTATTGTTCTCAAACACCCTGTAATGATTTCCCCAACATCATATCTGACCTACCTGGATCCTCACTGACCCTTAAATAATCCTTGGATGGCTAAGGCAGGAGGATCAAAAGTTCAAAGTGCAGCCTGGGAAGGTTAGCGAGACTCTGTCAAAATAAAAAAATAAAACAAGGTAGTGAGGTAACTCAGTAGTAAAGTACATCCCTGGATTCAATCCTTGGGAAGAAGGGAGGGAAGGAAGGAAGGAAAGAAGGAAGGAAAGAAGGAAGGAAGGAAGGAAAGAAAGGTAGGAAGGAAGGAAAGAAGAAAGGAAGGAAAGAAGGAAAGAATGAATAAAAGAAGAAAGGAAGGCTGTTCATGTGCTTATATCCTTCATTTGGGTGATCTCCCTCCACCATTTCTGGGGATGTACTCCTAATTTCCACATTCTAGAGAGTTCTTTCAAAAAGCCCCTTCCTGTACCATTCACTTGTTATTCATTCTTTTCCCTTCTTCCCCCTCTGTGCTTCTAGAGTACCCAGAAGACCTGTTCTTGGATACTCAGGCACTCGGGAGACTGATGGAACAAGGGATTCTCTGGGGGGCCAGAATTTACATGCTCCATATCTTGCTTCACCTGGTAGATGTGGGCAAACTGGGAGGAGGGTAGGACATGCAAAAATGATCAGAACAATATTTTCAATAGAATTTTGTTATGAAAGTGGCCTTCAAGTTGAAATGTCCAAAAGCTACACTGAGGGAAGAGAAATCCCTCTACACCTTTAGTTCTTAGGTGGCTTCTTTGGCTAGATCTAGGAAACTCTTTTTTTAAAATGTTATTTATTTATTTATTGGGTACAAGGTCTTGCTACACAGTTTGTACTTTAGTGATCCTCCTGTCTCAGCCTTGATAGTGCTGGGATTACAGGCATGTGCCACCACACCTGGCTCCTGTGTTGGCGTAGCGTGTTCAGGGTTCTGGGGCTGGAATAGCATGTGGCATCAGGAATCGCACTCAGGACCCTTGCTAGGACTTGCCAGGCAAGTGCTTAGGCTGCTGAGCTATCCCCCACCCCAGCTCATAGGAACCGCTTATGGAAGAGCGGAATAACAATAGGAAAACATTAAAGTTGTATTAATTTTATCTGTCCCTGGACATCTTCACAAGACAGCAAAGTCTGAGGGAATGATTAAAGCATTAAGCTTTTATACTTTATGGATGTATGGCAAAGAACAATAAATTTGTAAAGGAGTGACAGGGCAATGGATATCTGGACTAGGGTAGTAAATTCTAAAGATGTCATTGGGAAAGCTATGATGGAGAAGTACAGGAGCTTATGGGAGGGACAGGCTACTTCGCCTGTGTTCACACAGGCCCACTGTGGCAGTCACCAGTCTCTGGTGGCCAGGGCTGCTTTCCAGCTAGGTATAGGAAGAGCAGCCCTCACAAAGAATCCTCATGGCTTGCTGCATGTAAAGCAAGACAGGCCAAGTAGCCCTTTCTGAAGTTATACTTCCTTGAGTGGTTTTAATTTGAAATAATCAATATACCAATCCAGCATATCGTGGTTTAACTCTTTAGCTGCGAGTCAGAGCAGTGGGCATTACATCAACATTACCAGGGCAGATTGGGAGTGAGAGAACAAGTGGGCCTCATCTCACAAGCAGCCAATGACAGAGCCAAGAACAGAAATCACATCCCAGCCTTTGGGCTGAACAAACCCCCCAGGGAACTGGGTACCGGCCTTGTAAACCCTCACCTTGTTCTTAGGCCTAATCTATACAATGGCTAAAGCTTTTCATGTGTCATTTTGAGAATAACTTCTAACTTACAGTTTTGCCAGGGTGGAAGGAATACTTCTTGCGGAATTTTATAGGTAAATGGATACAACTCAAGACTGTAACTCATAACTGAAATAAACCAGACACACATGTGCGAACATCATATTGTCTCCCTAGTGTGAAAAGCTGAGAGTAAATAAGATCCAAAATGCACAATAGACATTGAGAAATGGAAGGAACTGTGCAAAAGGAATACTCCTTGCACCCACACAAGCAGGGCGCATTGCTATTTCTCCAGCTTCTTTTTGGACAGAACAACTAGAGACTGCCTCTTCCAAGTTTTAGTCCCATCAGCATCTTCTTTCTCTGGACTGGACTTAGGCTGCTCAGAGTGTGTACTCTGAGCCAGTGGCACCAGCTTTCCTGGGAAGCAGGTGAGAAATCTCAGTTTGGGGGCTCAGTTAAGAGACATGCTTTATCTCAAGATATTCCCCAAACTGTGATGCCATCTTTTGGAGTAGGGTGCTTGGAACCTCCCGTGAAGCTCTCCTTTGCCCCACAGATGAAACTGCTCTAAGGCCTTCCTGGCTTCAGTGTGGTTTCAAAGTCTGTCTAGTGACTCTAGCACCCAGGCAGGACTGGGAGCTACAGAGAGAGAGCAGTGGAGCTGCATTTCCTGTAGGAAAAGAACTCTGCAGGCCTTTCTGACCCATGCAAATCCCACGATCACCTTGAAATCAGTGCTCTGGTGTCTCTGTGGAAGGACAGTTCAACTGCCTCACAGGATTCTCCCCACTCCCATGGCACATCTCCTACTTGGGAGGTACCAGTGCAGCAAGGAGTGTACTGCTGCGGGCCTCATGCCATCGTGTGAGAGATGCCCTTGCTGTACCCAGAGGAAAAGAAAGTCCTTGCCTCTGAACAGGCAAGCCCAGGAGCACTGCAGATGGAGAGACCTTGTTGGATTTCCCCCAGTTTATTACTTGTAGCTCATGCCCTTTTGCTTTTACATTGTCCTATGATTTTCTACTCTTCACAAAATCTGGCATTAAAAATGCTCAAGTCTTGCCAGGTGTCACAGCACGTGCCTGCAGCCCCAGCACAGCAGAAGCTGGGATAGGAAGGTTTCTGTGAGTTTGAGGTCAACCAGATATGTAGTGAATTCAAGCCAGCCTGAACTATGTAAGGAGACCTTAAAAACAAACCCTAAAAGTAAGACAAAACCCATTCAGGTCTAATCTTTTTTCTTGTGATCTTTATTTCCTTATAAATGTTCCCATGTCATATAAAACTCTTATTAAGAAAACTTGCTTGTGTTTCTCTTGTCAGCCTGTCTTTGTCAGTGGACTCAGACTGAGTGGGGACTGTAAATGGTCAAGGGAAGTTTGTTCTCTCACCAAGAGAGAGGTTTTCCCTCCTTCCTTTTGCAGGTTGGGTTTCCCTAGATAGCTGGCTCTAAAATGGAGCTTCAGGGTTTTAGTTCTCTTTCTCTTGGGATCAAAATCTAGGAAGTGAAGTGAAGGAAGCCAAACTAGGCAGAGGGAAAGTTAGGCTATGGTGCAGTAGCCGGGATGTCTCAGTCACTTTCAGGGACTCTTTTGCTGGGTGCATCCTTCAGAGCACCCAATTCGGGGATGAGGGAAGGGATTTTATACCTGTCACGGGATGTGGCCCTGTGAAAGGTGGCCTGGCTTTGGCAAGATGGCAGCTCTCTTGAGCCCAGGCAGAACCTGTATGGCACAGACACTGGGGGCTGTTGCCTGACAGCTCTGCCAGCAGCTGAAGGATGGGTGGGCATCTCGGTAGGTCCCCAAAGTTCCTACCAGTGCCCTGTCATTCCTAATCATGCTTAGGAAACACAGATTTATCTTTATCATAATCCTTAGAAGGATTAGAAAGATTTTATCATATTCTTAGAAGTGCTAGTTGGCTGGAGCTTACGTAGTCATGCAGCTTTCACCTAGTTAGCATTTGCTTTGAAAAACAGGTCACAGTGGACAGTGATGGTCAGGGAAAGGGTGTGTCACACAGGTTGTTTTAGTTACTTTTTACTTGTTGCTGGGACAAATACCCAACAGTCAAAATGAAGGAAGGAAAGGTTTAATTAGCTCACAGTTACTGGAGGTTTCAGTCCATATTCAGCTGGCCCAAGGCTGAGTGGAACAGGGCAGAGAGCATTCAGTTCATGGTGGCAGAACAGCAACAATCGCGACAGAGGCAACTGACCAACCAGGGCAATAAAGAGCAACAGTGTGAGTCTGCCTCTCTTTAGATCACATTCAGGCTCTCTGCCTCAACCTATCTGCCCTAGGCCACACCCATAATCCCAACAGTACTCAGATCCATAATCCCATCAGTACTAAAACACATAATCCCAGTGGATCACGAGTCAAATCTCAAACTCTAGAAGTCTTCGCCCCATGATTTCATGAGGCTTTGGGGGAGGGGGCAACTAGACATAAACCATAACATTCTGCCCCTAAACCTCCAAAGTCTCATGCACATCCCTTTGTGCAAAGGACACTTTAGTCCATCACTAAGAGTTGCCAAAGTCCCAACAGTTTCAGCATTGCTGAAAAGTCCAAGTTTCAAGTCTTCTCCAAGACCCAAGGCAAACTTTCAACTGCAAGCCCCTGTACAATAGAAAAGTTAAACATATCCAACATTCAAAGGCACAAGATAAACATTAGCATTCCAAAATTTGCAAACAACAGGGTAATACAAAACACTGGGACCAACACACTTCCAAAATCCCGCAGGGTAAACATTAAATCCCATAGTTCCAACTGGAACATCCAAAACAGTCTGCACTGAGTTGTGAGCTCCAAAGGCCTTACATAGCTCCACCACTACAGCACTCTTGGTGGTAACTTCCATGGTTTCTCTCTTAGGCCAGATTTGCTCCCTCTTTGAAATTTCCCTTAGATGATCCACTTTTCTGGCTTTTCCAAACTTCTGGGGTTTCCACTGAATAGGCTTCTCACTGTCTGCTTCATACACTTCTCTCTCAGGAGCACACTGCTTGGCCTCCCAGGCCTTCTTCTGAAATTGAGGTGGAAGCCTTCATAACCTAACAACTCTTGCATTCTGAATGTGCCTAAAACCAATGTCATGTGGATGATGCCAAGGTCTGCTGCTAGCTGGAGCAGTAGTCAGGCTTCCTTCTCTCTTGGTGGTAGGGGTGGAGTGCCTGGATTGATGAACACTGTGACCTTGATTCTGAGGAACAAATTCTCCATGCCGGTGCCATTTTGGAACCTTGTTTGGCTGCTGCCGCCATTCTGGTACTTGGGTCTCTGAAGCTTTCTTCCCAAGGCAAAGCCTCTCTCCTTTGCAGTGCTGGGGCTGCAAAGGACAGAGAGCTGCCACCTCTTGTGATATCCTCAGGCAATCCTTTTGATTCTCTGGTCCCTTCCCAGCAATGGAGGTCCTTTCAGCTCCATCTTTGCAGTCCACAGCTCTCCTGGTGCTTCCTTCCTGGCTAAACTCACAATATTTTAAATCATCCTTCTTGACTCTTTGCTCTTGATTCTCAACATAAATGTGGCTAAAAGCCACCAATAACAACCATGCCACCTACCCCAACAGTTTGCTGCTTTGAAATATCTCTTGAAAGATTAATCAGTCTGCCATGCTTAATCTCAGTCTTAGTCAAAGTCTCTGGGCACAAGCAAATTTCTGATAGACTTTCAGCCAATCCATAGCACAAATCATCTAGAATCCAATGATCAATGCCATCCTTTTTTCCCAGCAGAAACCTCCTCAACCTGGTCTTTACAGGCAGGCCTTCTGTCAGTCTGGCTTTTCCAAACTTCTGGTCTAAGCTCTGACCAGAATCTCCCCTAGAGAACAGCCGAAGTTTTTCCAGATCTTCACAAGTAGAGGACCTCTCAAAACCTTTCCTATCTCTTCTCATAAGCTATTCCCAAAAACTTATAATCCACATAGTTAGGTTAGTCACAGCAATGACCCCACTTCTCTGGTACAAAATTCTGTTTTAGTTACTTTTTACTCATTGCTGAAACAAATACCCAACACTCGAAATGAAGAAAGGAAAGGTTTAATTAGCTCACAGTTACTGGAGGTTTCAGTCCATATCGGCTGGCCATCCAGTTCATGGTGGCGGAACAGCAACAATCATGACTGACCAACCAGGGCAGCAGAGAGCAACAGCATGAATCTATCTATTTCTCTTTATATTACATTCAGGCTCTCTCCCTTTAGGATAGCCGCCCTAGACCACACCAGTAGTCCCAGCAGTACTCAGACCCATAATCCCTACAGTACTAAAATACATAATCCCAGTGGATCATGAGTCAATTCTCAAAATCTAGAAGTCCCCTCCCCATGATTTCATGAGGCTTTGGGGGGACAACTAGCCATAAACCATAACACATATGATGTGGAATGGTCCTTTCCCAGGGCTGCAAGGAGTCGCAGGGACTGTAGTCTACTATATGCAATGTCTTCAGCTTCCCATCAAGTTCCTCAGCATGGCTAGTGTGATATCTATAACCTGGTGATGAACAGCAGCCCAAGGGGAGCCAGACAGCTTGTTGTAGAGCTGGCTGCTGGAAGCCAGTTCATTTCCCACATCTTGAGTATCAGCCAGCTTTGCTAATCACCTTCCAGAATACATGTGTGTGTGTGTGTGTGTGTGTGTGTGTGTGTGTGTGTATGTGTGTGTGTGTGTGAGAGAGAGAGAGAGAGAGAGACAGAGACAGAGATAGAGACAGAGACAGAGAGAATACTGGTGTTATAGCTTTTGCCTGGATGTCCTCCCAAAACCTCATGTGGTCATAGGTGGGAGTTTTGGGAGGTGGTTAGATCTCGAATGTTGATGGCGAGATTAAGTGTGTGATTACTACATTGGTCTACTGGTTGGTTTAGCATTGTTCTGGCTAAGGATAATGGGAAGCCCCTTGGTGTTAGCACGAACCAAATGTGAGTAGCCTAGATGAATGTGAAGGGACAGGACGAAGGCAGGTTTGCTGCAGCTTCCTCATTGCTTCCAATATGGGTGCTTTGCTGCCTCCTTGCCTTCTATCTGCCTTGCTCTGTTTCTCCTCTGAGATGGGCCTTTGTCATGTCACTCTGCCTTGGAGCCAGCCAACTATGAAGTGAGATCTCCACAAACTGTGAGCTAAATAAATATTCCCCCCTTTGTATGTCCGGTACTTTTTCTCAACCACACAAAAAGTAACTGAGACAGCTGGCTTGTAGACCAGCCAGTTCTGTGGATCAGTGGTCGATTCTTATTAGTGAAGGTAGAAGCGGTCACAGTATATGGAGTGCCTTAAACCCAGGAGAGATGTACTATATGTTTTCCGGGACAGGGTATAAGGAACATCTGCAAACTCTTCCTTAAGAAAATTATCAGACAATGAAATCAGTTCTCCCATAAATATTTTCACATCAAGGAAAGTTTGCAGCAAAACAGGTATTATGAGCAGTTGTATGTACTTTCTTCCTATATGGGGTAGAGAACTTCCTTTAAATCTCAGAAACAAGATCACGTAGAGTGCTCAGTGCCTGGGCCCTCAACCTTTTCTCTATGTTTCTCCAAAGAACCAGGCTTCATCCCTAAACCGATTATCTTGTTTGGTTGTGACTGGGCACTGTGCCAGCAGGCACACAGCCACGCCTTGGTCCCCTTCCTTGTTACTGGCACGCAATATCTTACAACCACAAGTTAGAGGAGGAGATGTTTATTGGGCTCACAGTTCCTGTCCCACAGTCTACTGGCTCCAAGGCTGAAGCAGCGTGAAGGAAGGACCTGTGTAGAGGGAGAGCTACTCACGTCATGGCAGCCAGAAACCAGAGAAAGGAGGGGAGGCAGGAAGGGAGGCGCACACTTCCAGGCCACAGGCCCCGTGATCCACCTCTCCTAACCAGACCTGACACCCAGCCGCATACTCAGCTGTTGAGCACACACACCCTGATCTAACGAGCTTCCAAAGCCCTGTCTCTGAGACCACGACAATTTGGGAGGCCATTCTGGATCCAAACCAGGACAACTCACCTAACCTCTAGGAGGCAGATGTTGTTTATATTCATCCTTCTAATAAGCAAAGCTAAACTCGCAGTGATTCACTGCTTCATCCTAAGGTCCTCTCTGCTGACTCGGGAGGTGTGAGGGCCCAGGCCTGTTTGTCCCCCAAGTCTGAGTCCTTCACTTTTAGTCCTTGATGTCTGCCAGGGCCTGTCTGGGAAGGCGGGAAGAGAAGCACAAAGGCTCTGGGCTTCCTGGCTGAGTACCTATGCTCCACATTGCCATGCATGCACGTAGGGGAAGGAACCTCCTTGCATATCTGTGTAGCTCTTCTCCAAAGATGCAAACTCATCCATGAGTGGTGACTGCCTCTTTCCCCAGGAGCTCATTTCTGACAATCATCAGGCTGGCCAATATCTTCCTGCCAACTTCCTGGAGGGTCTGGGTGGGTCACAGGGGTGTGGCTGTGGGGCCTCTGCTGGCCCTGGCCCCAGCCCCCTCCTCTCTGCACCGCTCCTCTGCTCTGCTTCCCAGCCACCATGAGTTCAATAGCTTTGCTCCACCACATGCCTCTGCCACATCTCCCTGCCCTACAGCCAGGGAATTATAGGCTGAAATCTTACAGATGTGAGCCAAATCAACCTTCTCTTCATTTAAATTGTGAATGCCGGCTATTGTGTCTCGGCCACAACAGCTAACTGATACAACTATGACAACAATCCTTACACAGAGAGCACTGGCGATATGCCAGGGGCTGTGGGAGGCACAGTGCGCGCGCTGACTCAGTCCTTGGCTGCAGGCTTATGGTGACTTCATCTTCACTGACACTGGAGTGGTTAGGTGTCTTGTCCGGCTCAGACAGAAACTTAGAGCCATCAAAATCAGCCAGCTTGGCAGCCCGGCCCCATTCTGTACTTCCTTCTAAGAGTGGCGCCTGTCAGGACCTTCAGGGAGTATATTGCTGTAGTGTTGACCTGTCCCAGGGACCAGGTGAGCCTGGGGCCCTGTCAGGAGGTCTCCAAAGGATGATGACTAGAACTTGACCACTACCAAGCCAAAGTCCTGCCCCTGCCCTGGCCTGGCCATGCAACCCAGCTGCCCAGCTGCCCAGTTACCCAGATTTCCCCTGCACTTGGCCGCTCTTCCCTCGGGACCTCTGGGGAGATCAGGGGCTTGTGAACCTGTTGTTCAGTGCTCAGGACCCATAGGTAAGGGGGGCCCAGTCTGATTTAGGGCTCTATTGTCCTCACCCAACTCCAGAGCCACAAATAGGTGCGGACATACCTGGTTTGATCCAAATCAAAACAAGACGAGGTTTTCCTGTTTATTTGGTCTTTTTGTTTGTTTGTTTTTTCTCCAAGGGGAGCAGGCAGGAATGTGCAGCAGCTGCTAATTGAATGGCAAAGTGGCCGCTTTATTATTTTCCTCTCCATGCTGAGCGGAGCTGGAGGAGCTCTCTGGGGCTTGGAGCAGCACAGCAGGGAGTCTCAGGGCTCTCTGGAAGGAGCTGGCAGTGGGGACCAGTGCTTCGAGCTGACATGTTTTATTTGGTCTGCCTAGTGTCGGAAAAAAAAATGTTTTAAAATAGATGTTGACATTTTCTAAAGGGAGGATGATACATGTGATTCTGCATTTCTAGCTAGGGTCAAATCTAGGGTGATCCAGGCCCACATCTTCCCCAAATCAACCCTCCAGGGAGCCGAGCAGGACCTGTGCCCCTCACAAGGGAGACTAGAGTCCCCAGCCACCAGCCTTGCTCACCTTCCACCTTTCTGGCCCCAGAAGTGTGGGAAGGGTTGCCCTTGGTCCCAGGATCCACCCCACTTAGGGGATGGCGCCCCACACAGAAGGCGTGAGTCAGCCAGAGGAGCAGGGGCAGAGGACTCTGGCCAGGGGCTCACAGTTAGCCAGTTTAATGTCAGATTAAGTTGCCCATTAGGAAGCCATTAGAACACAGCATGATGCATCACTGGGCAAACAGAGGCTCAAGTTGGAGACAGGTTCCTGGAGTGCATGGTCCAATTTAATTCTTCTCCTTTTTTTTAAAATGCCAGGCAGATGAGAGTGAGGACTGTAAATCACCCTCTGTGCAGTGGCTCATCAAAAAGGATATGGAGGGAAATTAGAGGAGGCAAGAGAAGGAGAGGCGGTGACGGGCCAGGCAGGGCTGTTACAACGTGATTGAAGACAGCGCTTCTGAAGCCGCTGGAAACCCAGCCTTGCCTCTGCCTGGCTTGGGCATCCAACCCCGGGCTGCTTCCCCACCTTGCAGGAGCTCAGGTGCACAGGGGAGCCTAAGGGGAGAGAACTTCCTGAGCCGTTGCTGCAGGGGCCATTTAGGCCTGGAATTTCAGGCAGCCCGTGTGTCTCTAAATTTTCGTTCTGCCAGTGTTTGGTTGTGTGACTCTGGGTAAGTCACTTCTCCTCTCAGCTTCCCACTTTTCTCAGCAGCTAAAGAAAATTATCACCCTGAATGCAAAGGGTGGCACCAGAAATCGTAGCAAGCTCCACAAAGTGACATTTTTCTATGCAATGCTATAAAAGATATAGAGGAGACAGCCCCCAAATGTAGGTAGGTTTCACTTCCTCCTGGCTTGGTGGCATCTGACAGCTGGTATGAAGCAGGATCTATTCCTCTTGGGTAAGAGCAGGAGGTCATCCCACATGCCGTGGGCAGTGTTGTGAGTGTCCAGGAAGTGGGGAGGGGGCGTGGTCTGCACTGGTATGTTCTGTTCCGCAGGAATGGAGGCAGATAGCACCGCACCCGCCTCTCTGGGCCCCTAGCACTTGCTGTGTGCTATGCTTTCAGAGCGAACGTGCTGGTCTCCCACTCCCACCCCTGCCCTCTCAGTGTGCCCAGCACCCCAGGAAGCCTCCCCAGCAGTGGCTCAACTATGTCTTTATTTGGACCCCAAAGGATATTCTCAGCCTGCCTGCTTGCCTCCTGGGGAAGCTGTGACAAACAGGGCAAATGCTGTGTAGACCTCTTTAAGGAAAGACTGATGGCCCAGCAGTGGGCCCCTCCTCTCGGCCTCAATGGCACATAGTAGCTGTGTCACCTGAGTTCATGCCTGGAGACGTAGCAGGTGGGCCCAGAGCCTGGCGGCACAGCCCGGCAGAGGACACAGCAGGAAGCTCTCTGCTGAGCTGCGCAAGGCTTTGCTACCTCTGCTTCCCGGCAGCTTCTCCCTCTGCCAAAAGCTACGTTCTTTCCTCTCTTCACAGGCTGTGACTCTTTGGGAAGCACCTTATCCCTCATCATTCACTTCAGAGTCCGCCAGCAGAGGACCCAACTTGCAGCAGAGCTGTCTCTAGTCAGAGTGGGTGAGCGCAGAATATAGAAATGGAGGTGTGAGTGTCCGATGGGGGTGTATTATGTAAGAAGGTGCCCCTGCCAGGCCTTCTGGGAAGGGTACAAGATGGCCCTAGGTACTATCACCAGGAGGCACTGGTACGAGCCATAGGGCAAGTGGGCTTTACTTGCCCTGTGTTTCTGGGGAGAGCAGAAATGGGGTGCTAGAGGTGGGATATTTTGGCCTGTATCAGAGCCCATAGCTTCTGCACCTGCACCTGTACCTGACGTCTAAGGCAGGGTGTTAGATGCTCAGGTACTCACCGTAGAAGGTGCTTTGGCCATGGGGAGGCAGCAACAGGTGCAGGCAGTGGGAGACAAGAAATGAGGAGTGATTTCATCCCTGCTCCACCTCCACTGGAGTCCCTAGCTCCCCTGACCTGTCCCTAGGGGCCAGGCTGTAGGGCTTCCCATGGACGCTGGTCTCTGCATGCCTTGGTTTCCTGTGTTGGTTCCTTTGGCCTGGCACACACCTTGGCTGGTGGCCTCCTGGCTGATGCGGTGTACCTCTGCCAATGCACGGTGCACCTCTGCTCTGGAGCGCAGGGGTGGGGGTGACGCCAGCTCTTCCACTGCTCAGGCTTTGCTCACTTTGAGCCCATTTTATGTAGATAAATCTATGCTCTCCTCATTCACAGCTTTGCCTTTTGCTTTGGAGGCAGGAAATTTTTTTCTATAAAGCTATTAAATGTTTTCCTTTCACAAACACCAGCTTTGTGTATCAGAAGTGTTGCCTTTCTTGACTGTTGAATTCTCAGAAATGGGCTTCAAGCACCTGTTTCAGCAGCTAAAATCTGAACTTCGGCTCTTCTTTTCTCTCTCAGCATTCCTTCCGCACCACCTGAATCCTCTTCAGTGTGATAGATCCTCTGGCTGGGGAGAAGAGAGACCATTGAAGGGAATATGTGCAAAAGCAAAGATCAGCGCTTTGCTTCAAGAGGATTTTCTCCTGCAGTTACTGTCAACAGGCGGGCTGTGGAGCCCTCCCAGGGCCTTTCCAGCTCCCCAGCACCCACTGAGACAGCAGCAGCCCGATGAGTGCCTCACACAGTGCGTCAGCTGCATGCTGGCTACATGGTGCTGAGATAAAATGTTGTTTCCTGCTCCGCCCTGGAGTTTAAATTGATGTTGGTGTGTGAGCAGCTCAGCCACTGGTTACACAAAGCATGAAGCTGCCATTCGCCTTTGCACCTGCTCCTCCTTCTGCCCATGCTGCTGCTCCCCCAGGGGTCTACAGGATTTCCTCCAGGGCTCAGCGTAGGTGTCACTGATGCCCTAGCCCACCCACTCTGGCAATGTTCCCATTGTCTTATTTCCCTGTTTATGATCAGTCTATTCTAGATTATAAGCTTCATTAGGTTTTCTTTTTATAAGTGTTCCACTGTGGTCTGGAAAATTTCCAGGGCTAAAGATCACGCATGACAAATAATAGGTTCACAGTGTCTTTTGAATAAATAAAAATTTAAAAATTCCCAATGCTACACTGAGAAGGATCAAAGATGAAACACTTTCCAGGGAAAGGGACATTTGGATTGATAAAAGAAGTTGAAAAGATAATAACTAGGGCCAAAGGAGAAGGAAATGGTTCCATGCAGAAAACACTTGCTGTGAAAAGGCCCTGGGATGAACTGGAGCTCAGTGCACTTAAGGAAATCGGAGGGGTTCCGTGGGATTCAAGCACAGAGGATGGGATGGAGACAAGGTGAGAAAGTAAGAGTGACAGTTGGCTCTTAGCAATGCCCATGAGTAGTAGGAACTAGCTCAGTGTGTGCACAATTGGGAGAGAAAAGTACATACTTAGTCTACTTTACTGATGAGGAAGTCAGAGGTGCACAAGATGAACAACTGGATTAAAATTAAAACCTAGATGCTCTGACTCCAGACCTTAGGGTCCTAATCCCCTGTGGCCTTCAGGCTCCAGAAGGAGGAGCAGGAGGGCCACCACATGCAGGGCTCTGTAGTGACGAGTCCTAGATGGTGGCCAGAATGGAGCAGGCAGATTCAGGCTGTGATTCTCACAAACTTCTCTGTCTCCAGAGCCACTCTCGATCTGACTGCCTGGCTGGCAAAGTATGTTTCCCATTCCTAATTAGGGTGGGCAGAATCAGTCTAAATGCCCTACAGGTTTGGTCCTGGGCCAATAACATCCCTTCAGAGGTTATTATAAGGTTCGTATTCCATTCTCTAGGCTGATGGGTTGTTTTAACAGTCCCTAACTAGGTCATTTGCTGCACCACGTGGGTGGTCAAGGCTGTGGGTTAGGTTCAGCTGGAACTGTTTAAAATCACAGTGTCTGGGCAGCAGCCCGGCCAGTTCTATCAGACTCTCCAGGGTACCCAGCACCAGTACTCTTTACAGCTCCCTGGAGAAGCCCAGTGGGTGACGAATTTTGAGATCTCCTGGCTTCTTACTTTGAGAAGGGCTGACTGGGGGCCAGCATACTTGGGAGCTGGCTATGGACACAGATCCTTGGGCTCCATCCCAGACAAAATAAGCCAGAGTCTGAACTTTAAGGAGGTGATTCCTGTCACATTCAAGCACGAAGAGCAGCACACCGAGATCGCAGGCACCAACACCACCAGGATGTTCAGTCCCAGCACTCTGGAGGCTGAGGCAGGAGCAAGCTCAGCCTGGACAACCTGACAATTCTGTAAGACTTATCTCAAAATAAAAAATAAAATAATAAACTGAGCATGTAACTCAGTGTAAAGGTCCTGCCTTCAATTCCTAGAATCACAATAAATAATTAATTAATTATAATTAATACAATCTAGCTCTTCAGAGGCTCTTCAAGAGCTCACTGGCTGTGACCAGCTCGTGGCCACCACATTTGCACAGATATAGAACATTCTGGTCGTTGTAGAAAGTTCTGTGGGTAGCACTGGCCAAACCCCTTTCTTCCTTTGGACACCACAAGCACGCAGGTAGACAGGCAGCACTACCCTTTTGGATGGGATGGAGTGAAAATGAGATAGGACCCAGGTGCCCACAGGGATGCATTTAGATTATTGGTTTACTTTTGTTCATTTTTAATAAATGAAGAACACAGTCCCATCTTTGCAGGGCCTTGGTTAAGTACAGTGTGTGTGTGTGTGTGTGTGTGTGTGTGTGTGTGTGTGTGTAGGGGAGCACACAAATGGAAAAGCAATAGAGGGAGAGACCTGTGCGAAGATCAGTTTCAGAAAGGTCTAGGGCAGGACGCAAGGTGTGTGGTCTTGGCTGGCCTCCTCTCTAGGCTCTCTCAGTAGCGAGGCTGAGGGGATGCACACCCTATTAGTGCAAGCATGGAAAACAAGCAATTTATCAGCAAAATAATAGCAAGGTCGGAGCGAGCCAGGGCTGGAGTGTGAGTCAGTGTAGGCTGGTTCTCTTCTATGGGAGCATGGACTTGGCAAGAAGGGACTCGGGTCTCGCAAAGCCTTTCCACTGGGGGGGGGGGGGGGGGGGGGGCGGACAGCAAGGTCTCCCCCGCACGTTCTGCCAGCAGCCAGTTGCAAATGCGGCTGAAGCTGAGCAAAATGATAACAACCGAGCCAATCCACCGTGCAAAGTGATGCCTGCATCCCAGGAGAAAGCTGCTCTCCATTAGGGTAGCTGCTTCAGCGGCCGGCGGGAGGTGAGGACTGTGCTGGGCGGGAGAGAATCAGCCGAATCCCTCCGTGCTTTGGATGGGCTCCTCCCAAATTACCACAGATCAGAAGTGGGATAAAAGCGTGAAATATCAGCAGGAGGGAAGGCATCCACTAAATGGATCTTCACACCTACCAGTGTGTGTCCTTGGGTGCCGTTCAAATCTCTATGAAATGTTAGCTCTGAAGGCTCAGCTAGAATTTGTCGATAGCACTGCTGTTCGTGTGGAGGCGTTTAGTGGTGGCCTGAAGTGGCCCACTCTCACGACTGCCTCAAGAAAAGTGAGAGCGAATTTCACCATCCCCTCCAGAGAGGAACAAAGCCGGAGTGGTTAAGCGTTTCTTCTAGGGTCACAGGCCCACTATGGATGGAGCATCCCAGCCCAAAAATCCATAATCAAAAAACTTTGAATTGCTGACACGATTTCCCAGAGGAAACTTCCATCCTTGGCTCTGTGTGATGATCAGCATTTGAAATGCAAGTGTAATAAAAATAGTGGATGAAATGACCTCCGGGTATGTGTATAAATTTTGGTGCTGTCCTTAAGATACCCCATTATGGAAGTAGAAATATCCTAGAACCTGAAAACATCGGAAATCTGGAATACTTGTACTCCTAAGCACTTTGGTTAAGGGATACCCAGCCTGCAGTAAGTTGAAGAGGTGGAGTAACTGTTTCACTATGTGTTTCTTTATAAGTATTCATTGAAAATCCTACTCAGTGCCAATACTGATGTACATCAGTACATCATGTGCTGTCTCTGTGTTTATGGAGCTTGGGATCTAAATGGGCTGACCAGGGCAGAGAGATGATATAAATTAACAAATGACCACAAGTTACAATAATGGCCATGCATAGCAAAGAAACAATGAACTAAGGGATTGGGAAGAACTGGAAGAGGGACAGCGTTCTTGGAAGAGGAGACACTCATACTGGGACTTGAAGGGTGTGAAGTAATCATTTTAGGCCAGGTGGGAGAGAAACACTCCAGGGAGCAGACCCTGTGTAAGAAGGAAAGACTGTGAGCCTGAGAGCACATGATGTAGGTGCCCATGATAGGTGAGAGAGTACTGGGAGGTGGGTGAAGTTGCACAGATCCTTCATGCACCCCAGGAGAACCCCGTCCTCCTCCTCCACTTGGTTTTCCTTCTCATGCCCACCAGGGATGGTCAGTTCCACAAATCTCCTTTCAAGATAGTGTACTGGAGCATCAAGAGACTGGAGAGCGATTATGGGACTGGGAGGAAGGGGAACAGGGTTTCAAAGTCAGGCTACGGCAGAGGGCGCCAACAAGACTTGGAGCAGAGAGCAGAGAGGGAAGATGCGAACAGAGTGGGGGCCGGCAGCTCCAGGGTGGCTGCCAACCAGGGAAAGATAGAAAGGCTATCAAGGCCATGCCATGAGGCCCCCTCAGTGCAGTTGGAGGATGTCTTCTGACTCAGTTTTTGTATTTTTTTTTCTTATTTCTTATTTTTCCAGTACTGGGGATTGAAGGCAGGGCTTTTGCACTGAGCTACATCTGCCGCCCATTTTTATTTCGATTTTGAGAAAGCATCTTGCTACTGTGGTCCAGGCTGGGTTTGAGCTTGTGACCCTCCTGCTGTAGCCTCCCAGGATGCTGGGATTACAGGCAGGCATGGGTCATCGTGCCCAACTTCTGCATTGTTTTAGATACCTTCTTGCTCTGATGATAAAGACCTGAGTTTATTTAAGTTCTTCTCGTATATGGCAAGTTGAGGCTCAACTTCTCACTCACTGCCAGCCAGGTCCCACACTGAGCTGGCTCTCCTCAGTGTTCATTTAATCTGTATAGCGACCCACAGATGTCAGGTACAGTTTTTGGTAGAAGCAGAATCTGAGCCCAGGCACTTTGACTCCAGAGCTGTCCTTCTCCTTAGCATTGCAATGTGACATGATGGCATCCCCACTTGGCCACAGATCCAACCCCCACACTCGTGCAGTGTCCTCACAAAATGGGACCATCCCTCACAGAGCTCATACTAAGAGTGAAGCCTTTTCCTAAGGACTTGCACCTGGCGTCTCATGGCATCTTCTCAGCATCTCTTTCAGTCAGGTGTTGTTATGCTTTGCCTTGACAGATGAGCAAACTGAGATTGCAGACACAAAGTCACTGGGTCAACCTCCCCAGCTCAGTAAGGAGCGGAGTTGACGTCCACATCTGGTCATCCAGCCCTAAGCCTGAACTATGAACAAATACTGAGCAAACACTTTGCATGTCTGAAAGTTTCCCTGTGAAAATAAACTTCAGTGTGGGAGAAGTATGACTTTTTTCAGTTTTCAAAGCATGTCAGAAATCTGGGGACCAGTTTTATTGACTATCCCCAGGGCTCTGGCTTTCACCTGGGTGGTAATTAGCTAGTAATTAAAGACATCCAATTAAACTACCCAGGTGCCCTGATCTCCATTCAGTCCCAGTCTTACTCACTTTATCAGCTTCCAGGTACTCACACTCCCGACATTTGGATGAATCCCAAGCCATATCTTCAGCCAAGACTTGGCTCCAGGTGCCCATCAACTTGGTTCCTTCTCTTGCCAGGACCAACCACTTGGATTTTCCCTCCTGGAGCCACCTTAATCCCCTGAGCTCTGTTTTCCCATCTCCCAACTGTCACCTGGCTCGCACTGTGACGGCAGGAGGCTCACACCTGCGCCCTCCTCTGGTGTCTTGCCCATGGGTACCAGAAACTGCTTCACCTGGTGGCAGCTGCCAGGTGCCACCGGGCACCATGGGGTCTGTTCCCAGAATCTGGTGCAGATTCCTGAGACCAGGAACACAGGCCTCTCTGACCTACTGTGGCCTCTGTCTTAAGATCCCTTCCCCACCATCCTTGGTGTTTTCTCAGTTTTCCTGTCCTGCTCCCATTGCTCACCCGGCTATGCCCATAGGGTCCTCTCTCCTCCATCTGGCACACAGCTCACGTGCACTCCTTTGAAGGCTGTAGTCACTGCCACCTTATGCAAGAGACACCACCAAGGCGTGCTTGCCTTTGTCATGTCAGCTGCCATGGATCTGCAATCTCACTCTTATCACAGTTTGCGTTCTGAAAGATCAAGAATGATTCTGACTCACTATCACAGTTGCCAATGGGTGGTTGACTGTGTCTGCCTAACAAAGTTGTTCAGGTCCTAACCCTCAGTACCTGTAAGGATTTCACTGGAAACAAAGCTTCTGCAGATATTAAAATGAAATTATTCGGATGGTCTGCAGTCCCAGAGAAAAAGAGATCCAGAGATTAACATTCACCACAGGAAGCAGATGGAAAGGCACTGGGGAAACAGAATGACCAATGCATGCCAAGGGTTGCTGGCAGTACCAGGAGGCAGGAGAAGGTCATGGGCGGTCTTCCAAGGGCCTCCTGGGAAAGCTGTCCCTGATGACACCTTGACCTCAGATCTCTGGCCTCCAGGACAGTCAGAGGATAAATTCCTGGTCCTCTAAGCCTCCTGTCCTGGGTCTTTGTCATGGCAGCGTGAGGACCCTTATGGGTTAGGGGCTCCCACAGTGTCTTACAGAGTGAGGAACAGCAAGGGCTTAGTGAAGCTTCTCAAGGTTTATTTCTCTCACAAGGATGTCTGTGTTTGCCTCCTTCTTTTTAGAGATTTAATGTTTATTGCAACTTACTGTGCACGATGTTGGTAGATTCTGTTTTCTAAGGTTTGGGCTGCTCATTATTCTGTACCTGCACATTGTGCATGTGGTGCCCACCCTTTGACATCCCCTGAGGAAGAGAGGGAGGCTCATACTAATGTGTTAGTGGTCTGCAACTGCCAAATGACTGCTCTAGGGCTCAAGGCTTAAAACAACAGCCATTGCTCAGACTCTCGTGTCAGTGTGCAGCACCTTGGCTGGGAGGCCCTGACACTGATATCTCCAGAGCTCATGGTGATGTCACCCAGGGCTGCATGCATCAGAAGTCCACTGGGCTAGGGACCCATATCCCAGGTACTGCTATCATGGCTGGTGGTAGTCCTGGTGGCAGGAGATCTTCATCCTCCTCAGGGGCTGCTCAGGGCCTGACAGTGTGGAGCTTGTCTCCTCCAGACCAAGGGATCCAGCCAGAGAGGTGGCAGTGGCTAAGCCAGTATGAAGAAGCTTGTCACACAGCTTCTGCTGTGTTGCTCTTCTGCCCTATTGTACTGTCCACACAGGTTGCCTGATTGTGCATGAGAGGCTGAGTAGCAGGATGAGTCAAGACCACAAATGCTTCATGGGACAGGAGCATCCCTGGCAGGCAAAAATGTAGCTTCCAAGAGGTGAACAGGATCTTGCTCTCTGTATGTATGAAGCACAGATACAGGAGATGTGATCAACATGGTTAAATTTAAAAGTTTATTATAGTAAAAGACATATCCCCATTAAATCCCCTCAAAATTACCCTTACCCATCCCCCACAGAACACATGTATCCCATCATTCCTGCCACTCTTTGAAGCAGTGCCAAAGGTCCTCTCCCGGGTGTGTCTTTGGGAGGTGTGATGGAAAACATAGTGGATGCTGCTGAGTGCCATCCAACACAAAAAGGCAGAGTCATTGCAACATTATGGTGTGTCCTGGTCCGTGACCTTACACAGAGCTTCAGTTTTTCACTTGTAAAGTGGGAAGTATAATACCCACCCCCATGACTGCCACAGGATTAGTTGAGATCCTCTGGTACTTGCTAGCTAACAGAAGAGAAGGACAGGGCAGGGGCAAGGGGCACCTGCCTTCCTGTGCACATAGGTGGACACCTTCTCCCCACAAGATTTGGACGGGAGGTAATGATACCAGACATGTGTAGCCTGGCCACCTTGGGTGACAAGAAAGGTAGGGCTGAACACCTTGCCTGGCCCACCCAACGAGACTGCACCATGGGGGTGGAGTGTACCCCAGGGAAAACGGGTGCTGAGACAAGAAAAGAGGGGGTGCTAGGTATGCAGAGCACACAAGGCCCCGGAAATGTCCCTGTGTAGGGTGCCAGGAGCTCTGACCCGGACTTCCATTCCTGGGCCCTTTCCCCACAGGTACCTGCAGCCTGGAAGGAGGAGGGGCAGATTGTGCTGATGTTGGCAGTTGCCTCCACTAAGGACTTGGCCCTCTGCCTTGGGACTAGCCTGGCCCTGGTCAAATTGAAAAGTTCACTGGGCTCTCAGCCCCAGGAGTTGAGGTTTCATGGCCTCTCCTGAGCATGGTCACTCCTTGTCAGTGGCTGTCGACATATGACATCCATGACCAATGAGATATGGCTGCGGGAGCTCTATAGAGCGCTTTCTCCTAAATATGAAGAAGCATACTCTTCTTCAGACAGATAGTATTAGCACATGATACGTGATGGCTTGGATGGTGGCAGCCATTCTGAAATAATGAAGAGGCGACTCTAGAACAAGCCCAGTACCAGGTATCCTGGAGAGACAAAAGGAGGCTTAGCCTTGTTGAGGTCAATTACTTGCTGATCTGTCCATGAAAACTCCTCCTCCACGCTTTTTGGGATGCCTTTTTGGCAAAACTGCATTTGGACAGGCTTATTTGCAGCCAGAACAGTGATTTGTACCCATCTATCCCTAAATTACAACAGTGAAAAGACAGTTGTTTAGGTCAGTGGTTCCCAATGTGCGGTCCCTGAAACAGCAGCATCAATGTCCCTGGGAAATTATCAGAGAGCCCCTTCCTGGTCTTTTTGCTCAGAAGGGAGGCACAGGGGCAGCAACACAGTGTGTATCCACAAGCCCCAGGGCGTGGGGATGCATCCTCAGTTCACATGCTGTTGCCAACTCCTGCTTTATGCAACACTCCATAGTCATAGGGCAAGAAAAACACAACTCCAGGAGTATGAGGGTGTCCCTCATCATTCTGAGCACTTTGCCTTTCCTAAAATTGCAGCAGTCTATTCTGCTATCCCTAGAACTCACAGGACAAGGGTGTTGTCGAGAAAGAAAGAATTTGAGAACTGTTGGGCCGAATAGAATTTCCTACTCTTAGATTTCAGCTTGATAATTCTTTGGGTGTCTAAGGAAGTGACAATAGGGAGTGGTTAGAAGCACTGACAATGTTTGTCTTCTACAGCATCCTCAGGGTTAGTTATTGGCAGAGAAGTCAGGGAGGGATGCCAGGAAGGTGTACTTTGCAGGGAGAGGCCAGGGAATAAAGGATTGAGGGGCTCATGGAACAACTGAGGAGAGATGGGTGGGAAGCCACTGTAGGCAAAACAGGGAAACAGTTCTGATTGGGGAAGTTGGTGAGGTTGGGTGAGATTCCTGGGATGCCAAACACTCACACATACTGGGACCCTGTGGCTGGGACAGAGCAGTGTGACACGACAACAGGAAGGAGGGTGGGTGTCCAGTGTTTGGAGACTCAGGCAGTGTGAGCAGGACACAAGGCAGCACACAGGAGGAGATCCATGTGGGGTAAGGAAAGCTGGGGCTGCCCCACCCATCCTGGATAGCCTTCCTGCCACCCACACCTCAGTTTCCTCAACAGCCAGTGGGCTCAGTAATACAGGTTGTTGGGAAGTAAGCATCAGTTAGCATGCAAGGGTCTGAACTGGGAACCCAGCAAAGTTCATATGCTGGAGCTCTGATGCCAGGGTGACAGAATCACGGGCAACGAGGTCACTGTGGAGGTAACTAATACTGGATCAGGTCATGAGGGAGCACCTATGGTAAAACCAGTGGTACTGTAAGAACAAGGAAGAGAATGTGGGAGAGTTCAGTGTGTCTCCGCAATCTGAAAGCCAGGAAGAACTCCTCTCCAGACCCCACACCCACTACACTTGGACTTCCTGCCTCTAGAACTGTAGAAAATGAATCTTATTTTAGACATATTTGGGATTTTTGTTATGACAACCCATGGGACTTTGTTATGACAGCCCAAGAAGACTCACACAGTGTCTGTTAGGAATGTACATAATTGTTCAATAAATATTGAAGACTTGCACCAATGACCACATTAATAGGTAATAAGTTTGGAAGATGGGATTGCTTCAGGTCTCAACAGCTAAGCTAGGTGTATAATTCATTACCTGGGCAGTGAGGAACTTGTGAGCAGAAGACAAAAAGAGGAGGCATCTGGGCATGTAGTCCTGAGATCATGATGACAGAAGGTCATAGAGAAGATGGAAGCTGCAAAGGAGGGTAGGACAGTCCTTCTGGCTTGGGAAGTGAGTGAGGGCGGATGGGGTTCCTGGGATGCTGAGCATTCACACACACAGGAAGCCTGGGGGCCAGGAGGCAGAGCCAGGTAACAAGACCCCAGGAAGGGAGGGCATCTGGTGTCTGAGACCTGGGCAGTGTGGACATCACTTGAAGTGTGGTTGTTGCTGCCCCACTCTTTCCTACAGATCCAATCACTTTGGGCTGAGCTCTAAGAATGCGCATTTCAAGTAAGTTCCCAGGAGATGCTGATGCTGCTCAACAAGCAATGTGGAAGAGATGGAGGTGGAGAGATAGAGAGACTAGTGGGACCTGTGGCCTGGATGGGCAGCAGAAGGTCTTGGGCAAATGCTGCCTCCATGCTTTGGAGTAGTGGATAAAGTGCACTCGACTACCTATTATGAATTTTGAATCATCAAGTTGACAGGGCATGGGTTGTGACAGTTAACTATGATGCCAACTTTTTTCTTTTATGTATTCGGTACAGGGTCTCACTATGTTGCTCGGACTCATAGCAGCTCAGGGTGGCCCAGCATGCAGTGCCAGGGATCAAATCCTGGTCCCTGAGCTTGCCTAAGCAGGTGCTTAGTCCTCTGAGCTATCTTGCCAGCCCTAAACTTTTTTTTCTTGCAGTAGTGGGAATTGTACCAGGAATGAACTTGGGACTTTATGCTTGCCAGGCAGGTACTTACGCCACTGAGCTATCTCCCCAGCCCTTGTGATGCCAACTTGAAACCTTAGCTCATTGGCTTAGTGTAGTTCTGGGTATGGATGATTGACTTACTGAAGAGGAAAGACCCCTCTGGCTGTGTGTGCCATCGACCAATAGGCATTATAGCCTGGTTGGCCTAAAAGGGAGAGAAGAAAGAGTCTTGTTTCTGCTTCTGTGGAAGAGCTCCAGTCTTTGCCATTGTCTCCAGTTGCAGCACAGACCTTTGGCCTTCTGGCTGGGACTCTTCAGCACACAGATCCTCCCGCTCCCTGAGGTGAAGTCCAACAGGATGCGGCAGTGAGCTCCGGGTCTTTCACCTTCAAATAGATTCTTGTTCAGCTCTCCAGTGTGCAGACAGCCCTTTTATACTCCTCCACACCTGACTGCAAATGACCATTTTACAATGCCGACCTTGTAAATCATACATGTGTGACATTAAGTCCGTTACTCTAGTGAGCTCTCACAGACACAGATTGGTTTTGCTTTAAGGGTAAAAGTGCTGGCATTAGAAAACTTGAAAAGAGCTCTCTTAGAAAATGAGTAGGTTTTGGAATGGGAGAAGCATCACTTTCCCTTCCTGTCTTTTCCATCCCATGGATTTCTCTCTCCCAGGTAACTGTGTGGGACCAGTGTCTGGAATGACTAATACTAGTGGAAAGCTAGGACCATACACACTGCTGGCCCTGGAGGTTCATTGAGTTATTTGGCTGAGTGCAGGATGGTGGGAGGGAGACAGTCCATTCTGCATCTTGGTGTGTGTTCGGGCCGTGGGAGTCCTTCCTTTCATCCACATAGCATTCTTTCTTCATATGCATGCCTACAGATTCACCTCATCTTTCCTTGAGCACTTATTTGCATCCTTGAGGTCCATATGGTACTTTTCAAGGCAAACTCTTCAGTCTTGTTCTTTGGTTACAGGGAGGCCTGGGCTGAGGGCTGGCCAGTCCTCATGTTCCATCTTGTCAGTACCAGTGGCTGGTGCTACTGAGTTCTTGGCAACAAGCTAAGAGGAACGACAGACCATTTTTTTCTGCATGTTACTCACTGTCCTGTCACTGAGACAGGACACCTCACATCTGCAATTTAAAGGGGGAAGATCTATTGGTCTCAGTTTTCAGAGGTTTCATGCTATGGTTGATTGGAAGGCCATAGCAGAGGAAAATTGCTCATGTCGTGTAGCCAGGGGGAGGCAGGGAGAAGAGCATTCCCTTCCAGAGCACATCCCTGGAAGCCCTGTGTAGACAGTTGCCCACCTCACGCAGCACGTTCAGCTCTGCACTCACTCCCGGGATGATTCACCGATAGGTACAGCACCCCAATTACCTTCCACATGCATGAGGCTTTGGGGGCATTTTGTGCCCCTTGAATTGTGTCATCAGCCCACCCTCCTTCCCTCGGGATCCAGAGCACCTACAGCCCTTGGCTCAGGCCTGCTTCTCCCAGCTGAGAACCTCACTGTGCTACATGCATTTCAGGGGATTTTCCAAGTGCATTTTTAACAGCACACAGTTTTTATTTTTGTGCACACTTAGAATCTAACTCCTAAATGAAATGAGACTCTTGCAGCACAAACCTCACTGCAGGCTATTACTGCAGCATACACAGGGACTCTGTGCGTGCGTGCGTGCATGCGTGCGTGTGTGTGTGTGTGTGTGTGTTTCTCAAAACATATCTGTTACTTGAGGCTCAGTATTAATTAGCCATCTAATAACTTGGTTCTGAATAACCTGATATCAAAATAGGGTGCTCTTCTCCTCTGGGCTGTTGTAAATGATCAGTACATCTCGATGCCTGTGGTAGCTATGTGGGAAAAATTCCCCTCAGTCCAATTTACCAGGCAACTTTTATCCCACTGAATAAACACCCGGGTTTGAGGCAGTGGCTCTGCCATCGACAACATATATGAAAAGCTGCACTTGGTGGTCGGCCTGTTTTGTGCGAGTCTGGCTCTTGCTGTTCTACTTGCCTGGTGGCGCTTTTTAATTGGAATGATTTTTATTTGGTCTGATTTCCTGAAATAGAATATAGTGCCTGCTGCAGAAACTCCAGTCTATGGGCCCAGAGAGCAGACTGCCCTGGTGCTCCCGGCTCAGCTACTGGGGGGAGGAGAAAGTGGGGAGTGCAGGTGGGGCACAATCTATTTAAATCTGCTGTTGCCATAGCTTGTGCTACGTTTAGGCCATGAGCACAAATTTGACGTGCCATCTCCCCCAACCCCTGCCAGTGCTGTGCTAGTGTTTGTCTCCAAATCTCTCCTGGGAGGTTTATTTCTTCCTATTTACAACTCCCAAAGAGAGCTGTTTTTAAGGGGAAATCAGTTTCTATTAGTGCCTAGGATCCCAGGTGGGTCTGTGCTTCTTATTTATACTGCTTTGTTTGGGCCAAAGAACACTTTGAGCTGGTAACCAGGTGTATAGGGCTCTGTGATGGGCACAATCACCTGACTTGATTTCTGCACAGGGATTCCAGGAGTAAGGCTAATAAGTTAGGCTAATCAAGCTGTCTTCCTGTAGATGTGCCCAAACCCACTCCATCCCATGCTTGGGGTGTGCTGGCTTCCACTGGGGAAAAGCTGAGGGGTGGAAACCGGGGCTTGTTAGCATCCTGATACCGGCACACAGGATTAACTGTGATATGTCTGTACAATGAGCTTCCTTTTTTCCCCTTTAGGACAGGAGATTGAACCTATGGCCTTCACATTGAGCTATATTGCCAGCCCTTTAATTTTTTTTTTTATTATTATTATTTTAAGACTGGATCTTCCTAAGTTACTGCCCAGGCTGGACTCAAACTTCCCACTTCCTACCTCAGCCTTTCAGAGTGCTGAGGTATGTGCCAAGAGAGGCTGGTTCTGAGCAATTTCCCAAGCTGACAGACTCCACAAGGGCTCAAGGTCTGGCCTCCACATTGTCCTCTGTGTTCACAGCTTTGTTCTCAAAGTCCCCTTTGAGACTTGGAGACTTGAGGAAGGTAGGGTTCTTATGTACTAAAGGCCTCAGACTCTGCTGCAAGTGTGGTTTTTCGTCTCAATGGAGCAGAACTTGAATTTCTTGGCTTTCTTTCTTTTGATTGACTGCCTTTACCCTAATTTTGGTGCTTAATTGTACGTCTCTGCACTCCCAAGGCAACTTGCCAAGATGCTCAGACTTCCTTTCAAAGTTTATCACCTCTCTTACCTTTGTTCTTTGCCTCTTTAAAGCCCCACAAGCACCTCTGAATTAGGGCCATGCAGTCCCAATTTTACAACCTGCCCCAAGCCTTTTAACAAACTAGTACTGAGTTTCTGCTTTGGGCCAGGCATCAACCAAAGTGCTCTGCAAAAGGCTACAAAGCAGGTAGTGTGAGCTCAGGAGCCCTAGTGTTTCTGTGACAACTTCTTCCATTACTGTGTCATAGGAGTAGCTATCTACAAAACAGCAGCAAACAGGGGGTCCTGCTTTCCAATAAAACTTTATTTATAAAAACACCATAATTTCTCTTGAGGGTTAAATGTAACAAGTTCATATATATAAGATACACAGGAGACCAAAATAACATTTTATATTTGAACCAATATAATGACTAGAGAAGAAAAAGGACAATGCATGTGAGATAGACATGAAACTTTGAGGAAAGAAGATACATTGTTGCCAGGTAAGTAACATCTTCCTTTATGATGTCCTTATGCTAATCCCTGTAAATACAATGCTTTGCGAGATAAAAGTGACCTTGAAGAGATGATGCTATGGAGAATACGGAGATAGGAGATGATTCTGGGCCCTGCTAGGAGGGAGAAGGGAGCAAGGAGATCAGAGGTTAGAGGATGGAAACGGAGATCAGAGAGGAGAAAACACACTGCATGTCTGGCTTGGAAACTGGTGGAAGGGGCCACAAGCCAAGGGAGACAGTGGCCTCTAGGAGTTGAGAAAAGCAAGGAAACAGCTTTTCCCTGGAGGCTCTGGAAGCAAGACCTGCCTGCCACACCTTCCAGTGGGCACAGTGTTTTGACTCCAGAGTTACAATATGATTAATAAATTCATATGATTTTAATCCTACTGAATTTGAAGTGATTTGTTATAGCAGCTAGGAGAGTGATAAAGGCTTTGGGCAATCGCTGCGGTAGATATCAATGATTCACTCATTGCTTTCTCAGTCCTCATCGCTGCCCTGTGAGGCAGGAATGAACATTCTCACTTGCAGCTGCGAAAATGCTGTGTGCCGGGACTGACTGGGCCACCAGCTTCCTGAGCTCCACTGCCTGTGCTTCCTGTGTAAAGTTGCCTTTCTCAGCTGACGTCCACGCTGCACACAGTGGCATCCCTCCCCAGCTCCTGGTAATGTTTCCCTCTCCCTGGACCCTCTTGGGGCTTTATTTCAGATGGCACAGACTCTGAGACCTATCAGAAGGGCAAGACTTGACTCATATTCCAGATTGCAGGACAGTTATGAGAAAATGATCCAATTCCAGAAGAATCCACTTTCCTCTCTTCGTAAAACCTCAGCCACCTTTTTTGTCAGAGTACCTGGCTTCATCTCCACTGTGGACTGATTATGCCCCCCCCCCCCATTCTATGTGTTGAAGCTCTAATTGCCAGTATGATGATATTTGGGGGTGGGGACTTTGGGAGATAGTTGTGCTTAGAGACTCGACCCTCATATTAGTATTCTATAGGTACTGTGGGTACTGGTCCTTTGTACTTAAAAGTACACTTAATATGGTTGCCTGCAGTGTCTGGGTGGACCAATGCAAAAGGAGCCATCTGCTCACAGAAAAGCCAGAGGAACCAATGAAAAATGACCCAGAGCTCACTGCAGAGTCCTGTTTGTGTCTGAGTTTGGAAGCTGTAGGATCTGTGCTAAAGCCTAGAGGTAGATGTCCCAGGATGTGGGCAGAGATTCCTTCAAAGAAGCAAACACAAGACTTATTTTTCTTCCAAACCAGGCTGTAAGCCTATTGGCTGGCGCCACCCAGGCCCAGGGTGAGTCATCCTTCAGCCACATCCAGAACTGCCATGTCCAAACCAAGCTAAATCAACCTACAAGGTGTTCCTTATTCAAGGTGACACCACAACTATCACACACCTCCAGCCCTTCTGATTTTTTTTTTTTTTTTTTTTTTTTTGAGAAAGAGTCCTGCCTAGTCACTAAGTTGCCCAAGCTGGGACCAAATTTGTGACCCTCTTACCTTAATCTGTTCGAGTTCTGGGATTATACACATGGCTTAGTGGCCTTAAAAGAAAAATGGGATATCTCTGTCTGTCTCTGTCTCTATCTCTGTCTCTGTCTCGGTCTCTCTGTCTCTTGCTCTCTCTCTGTCTCTTTCTCTGTCTCTCTCTGTCTCTGTCTCTCTGTTTCCATCACTGTCTCTGTCTCTCTTTCTGCCTCTGCCTCTGTGTCACCACCATGCTGCCCCTACCATGTGAAGCTACAGAAAGAAGGTGGCTGCAAGACCCTCATGAATAAACACTTTATCCTTGATCTTGGACTTCTCATCTTTCACTGCTGTGAGAAATAATTGTTGTTTCAATATCCTACTCTATGATACTTTCTTATAGCAGCCAAGCAGATTGGCTGCTATAAGAAAAGACAACACTAGAAAACAACATGTGAGCTCACAGCTGCAGCTGGACTATATGTCGCTGATGCAGGGGCAGGGCAGCAGCACAAGGTGACTCTCAGATGGCTTTAATGACCCTCACCTGTTTCTCATGTACACCGATTTGGTCCCCACTCCTGGTGCGTGGTTGGCCCAGCACCCTGCATCCAAACAATGGCATGTGGCAAATGCGATGAGCTGCTCCTTCCACAGCTATGTCATATCCACCTTGCCAACAGACTCTGTCTGCTGGCTGTGATGAAGCAGATTGCCATGTCATGAGTCGCTCTCCAGGGAGAGGCACCTGGCAAGAACTAGAAGTGGCCTCCAGGGGACAATGAGCAAGGACTTGAGGCTTTCTTCTGTCTGACAACCAGCAAAGAGCAAAATCACTCACATTGCGTGAACTTGAAAGTAGGGCTTTCCTCAGTCAAGCGATCAGATGAGACCCCAGTCCTAGCCAAGACTTTGACTGCTGTCATGCAAGGACCCTGTGCTCAAACTCCCTACCTGCAGGACTGGAAGGTGCCAGCTGTGTGCTGCTGTCGGCTGCTATCACGGGGCAGTGTCATGCTGCATTCGGTATGGACTGTATGAGGGGGTGTGGGTTTAGAGCCCTCTGATGGCAGCATGGGCTCAGGCCTTGCCTCCCCTTCTTCCCCTGTGGCTTGGGTATGCTGTGTGCATGCTCAAAACCTGTGTTCCCTTATGCACAGAACAAATCAATGCCAGAGCAGATCGTATAACAAGTGCTCAATTATTGCTAGCAATTATTATTTTTAAGTGCCAGGGAATCACAGAAAGGGTAAATTTAATCTTCCTTGGAATTAGAACAAAATCATTTAAGCTAGTACTTGTATTGAGCTTTCCACTTCATGAAAGCCCACATGGGAATTATCTTCCCCGCAATGACACTGGCTGCAGGCAGTTTTGCCCCCTCCCCAACCATGCTGGCATTATTTGGAGCTGATTTTGGTTGCCCAGGCCAGGAGTGCTGCTAACCATGTTGAATACACTGGACACTCAGGCTCCCGGAATAAGCGATTATCAGGTCAGAATGCCAATAGTGCTGCAGTTGAGACTGTGCCTGAGCAGTCCTGCCGAGAAGTGTACTTGTCTTGCACAGCTTGAAATGAAGCTCAGAGCCCTATGGCAGAATGTTGGTGAGGAGCCAATAGGTGGCAGGGGCACAGCTGGAGCAGAAGTCCTGTCCCCACGCCCAGTGCATTGTTTGCCCATGTACTCCCACCCACCTTGCTCACCAAGCCTCTGTGGTGCTGTCCTGGATTCTGTTCAAGGACAATGGGCAGGCTGTGCTAGCACATAGAAGGGACAATGATGAGGAGGTAGGCAGGCCCTGGAGTATGCCGGGGCAGCTTTTCTTGGGTAGGAGTCTGAAGGACAGGCCTTTTCCATCGGAATCCAGGCATTCTTACCAATTTGCACTCCGCACTCTTGTGTAGAAGATTCTTTGTATACATTTTCAATGTTTGGGAAGAATTTAACGGACATTCATTTGAATAATATTTTTCTCACTGTATCTGCTTAGACCTACATTGCTAATGGCCTTCCACAGAGCTGGATATTCCCACAGAGGATGTCATGTAAATCTTTTGATACTGTAGTCTTGTTCCTATTTTTCAGACAAGGAAAGTGAGTCTCTGAGTGGAATGAGATGACTGGCAAAGGGTACACAGTGTATGAAGGATGAAGCCGAACTTCCAACACAGTACTTATAAGGGGTCACTTTCTGAATATTGCGCGTGCCCTTGTGCGTGCGTGTGTGTGTGTGTGTGTGTGTGTGTGTGTGTGTATGTGTGACACATTCCAGATTTCAGGGAGTTTGCTCTTCATAGGAAGAGCTAGAATCATAGCATGTAGAAAAGACTAAAGAAGAAGAAGACATAAAATGATTTCAGACAGCACCCTCCCAAGAGTGCCCATAGACAGAGGAAAGCATTCTTGTAGGTGGGTTTCCAGAGAGGGCACAAAAGCTTTCAGATGGGAGGTGACACTCAGCTGAGCTTAAGTTGCAGGGAGAACAAAAGGCCAGCGCCCACAATCAAACAATGAATGCGCTTAGTGAAAGCCAGTGCTCCTTCAGATGCCAAAAGACAAAAACTCCCTAATTCAACTCTAGCAGGCCTCAGCAAGGAGCTCTAGGAATCAGGCCCGCTCTTACAACTGCTCTTTTTCCTCCACTCTGGCTGAACAGCCTGGCATTCTGATTGGGGCTGAGATTCTCTGTTTGACTTGCCTTGCAATTTCCATCCCTGGCTGATCATTCTAAGTTTATGAGACAAGTCTCTTATCACTGCTATCAGTACTTTTGTTTTGCCATGTTCCGCTCTTTTTTACACAATAATATAGACCAAAGAGCTCTTAAAATAGACCAGTAGATACAGGGCCACTCTGGAACAGACAGTCCTAACAAAGAAAAAAAACGGAACTCTGGTTTGCAGACCATACACAATACTTTGATGCTGTGGTTTAAAGTTTAACCAGTCCATGCAGCCGCAGTAAATAAAAAGCTGTTCTACGTGGCAGGAGATTAAGGGATTTTGAGGCAAAGAGCACAGCTATGCAGGCGCCAGAGCTGCCTTCCATTACCCACTCTTTACACCAGCATCCACAGAATACTCCTGGTCTCCAGGAACTAGAAAGACAGCTGTGAAGTTGGCAGTTGGCCTCCAAACTCATGGAATTCAGACTAGACTGGGAGATAAACAATAAGTAAGCGAATCAAGAAATAAGGTATGTTCCAGATGAGGAAAGATCAAGTACGGGAGCCCAGATAAATTTGAAGTGTAAATAGAAACATGTTTTGGTGGTAGGGGTGGTCTCATGGTGCTCGTAGTGCAGGCCAGAGTGACCTAAAGCTTGCTGCGTGGTCCAGGCTGGCCCCAGTTTGTGGTGGGTGCCCCCCCTCAGCCTCCCACTGAGTGCTGGGATTTCAGGCCTGCATCACCACACATGGCTGAATAAGTATTTTTGAGTATATGTTTACCTCAAGAATTGCATTCTGTATTCTTTTTTCCTTTTTTCTTTTTGTCATTTTGAGACAGGGTCTCACTATGTAGTTTAAGCTTGGCTTGAGTTCACTTTGTACCTCAAGCTGGTCTTGCCTTGAATTTGAAATGGTCCTCCTGTCTCAGCTTCCCAGGTGCTGGGATTATAGGTGTGTGCCACCACGCCAAGCTACTTGTATTCTTATTTACTAAATCAGCAACATTGGTCCTAAGGAAATAAACAGAGCAACAGGGACAAGGGGCCACTTAGGAAGCTGCTGCAGGTGAGGGTGCATCCTCACTTTAGTAAAAACTGAAATTAAAACTAAAGCATAAGTTTACAGAAAGAAAGCTTAAAGACAGAAGATAGGGAAAGGATTCTATCTGGGGTAGGAGCTAGAAGGGACCCAATCTTATGAAGAAAGACTTATAGGGCCAGATTTATAGGGCACTGTGGAAGGTGAGGGTCCAGTTGCTCAGCCTCTGAGCCCTGCAGAGGAGCCCTCCAGGTTGAGGAATGGCTCTGTTCTTGTGAGCTGAACCCCTCTGGTTTCAGTCATAGGAGGCTTTGCTTTTATAGCCAAGAGGTCCCGGACAATGGCTAGCAATTTCCAGGCAGCACTGAGAGGAAGGACCTGGAGCCAGATGATATGCAGGCTGATAATCGGGCATCCCGTGATCTTGACAGTGACTTCAGTGGCTCTAGTGTTCTCTGTCTTGAAGGAGGTTCAACTAGGCTAGGTAAATTTAGATCTAGTCAACTTTGCTCTGCTGGCTTTCTAAATAAAAAACCTATTTATAGCCAAAATTTTAAAGGACACAACATAAAGGCCTAGATTTGTCCCGTTTTTAGTTTTATTTTTTATTTTTTAATAAGAAATAACAATATGATAGTTTCAAAACATATTAGTAGTACATTCATAATAATTGATACATTGAATATTGTTGTTCTCATAGTAGTTATACAGAGCACAGTGTGTAGACATGATAAATTTTCTAATCTATATTAGTAGGGGAGGAAAAAAGGAAAAAAAACAACAACAATAACAACAACAAAATTTTATCTTCTCTTTGTACAAAGAGAGAGTAGTTGTATATATAGTCCAACGTTCCATAATTATAGTGGGATACCAGTGAAACTGGCAATGTTGGAGGCTGTTGGTATAAGCCTCTTACAGCGCATCATGCTGGTCTAGCTCTGCGTTCTATGTCTCGTAATTAAGCTTTTCTGCTGGGTGATCAAGTGTCCTGTTTTCAGTTACCTGTTGTGCATCTGTAGGCCTGGGTGAAGAGTCAGGTTTTTAGCAAAAATTGCCTTACAGTCCCTGACTGTCTCAGAAGACAATGGTAAATCATGCTTTTAATGAGTAACAGGTTAAGGGCCCAGTAATTGTCCTTTGTCCCTGTAGGAATCTCTGACCATGGCAGTTCTACCAGACAAAGAGCACTAGGGTCACCACATGAAGAGATTCCTTGCAAGGAGTAGGTGTGGACAATGATGGGGCTGGCCTGGCTAATCCAGAGGGAGTGAGGCCACAAGGAAGCACTGGCTGGAGCTTGCAAGCTCAGGCAAAGCTATGGTCCAAAGGCAGAATTAATTTTGTCTTCATGAGGGAAACCTGAGATCCTTTTCAAAAGGCCTTTTAGGCCCACCCACATTATAGACTAAGTGAGCAAAAATATAGATTTCAGAATTTCATCACAGCTCTGAAATACCTTCCCAGCAACACTAGACAGGTGTTTTATTAGCTAGCTGGCTCCGTAGCCTGGATATACTGACACATAAACTGACAAAGGTAGACAGGCAAAGGAGGGGTGCACACAGGCTCCAGGAAGGCTTCTCTCCAGTGGAGACATTTGAACTGAGACTTCAACACTGAAATAGTGAGTGTTAAGCCAACATTCCAAGAGTCAGGGGATAAAAATATTCCAAATGGAATGAAGACCAGGTGCAAGTCCCTGAGGTAGGAAACAACCTACTTTTTCTTTAGGAAAAGACAGATCATCATGACTAGGATGCAGTTGCCAAGGGCACATGGACCTGATTAGATGGGAGAAGAAGGCAGTGGGTGGATCAAAGTCAAGTTCGTTGCACTCCAGGGCCGTTACCATTTGTAAATAGCATCGCTGGACAGAAGACATAAAATAGCCTTTGAAAAGAATCCAATCTGAAATATCTCTGGAGGTCTTACTGGTGTCTACTTGTTTGCTCAGAAGAAGGTGCTGTAAGTCATTGAAGACATGGACTTCCCTAAAATGAAGCAATATTAGATTCCATAAATTCAGACTAACCCTCATGACTGTTTCTGAAAAGGAATCTTCTCTCGAGCTAAAGGAAAAGCTCAGCAAATGAGGAGCCTTTCAAGAAATTCTTGAGAATTTCTTCAACTAAACTTTGCATTCAAGAAACTTCCTTTGGAAGGCTAGTATCATCAGTTGACAAGCCAACCTTTGGCAGAAAAAGTGGACCATGAGCCAACACTTTCTATGTTTGACTTATGCTCATTTAAGGGAAGATTCTGGCAGATTTCTTTACTAAAACACAAGTCAGTTTTATGGATTGATCCTGAACTATAATTCTATGGGCAGCTCTGTCTGCTGGGCACTGCAGATATGTCTGTGAATACTCAGTGCTAATACTATGCAGGAAAGGCAGTCAACTTTTATCAGTCAGCTTTGTGTCACTGTGACAAAATACCAGGAATAACCAACTTAAAAAGGACAAATGGTCATCTTGCCCCATGGTTCAAGGTGTCAGCTCATGGTCTTTGATCCCCTACTTCAGGGCTGCAGCAGTGTAGTACCTCATGGTGGGGGTGGCAGAGGACACTTGCCACACGGCAGCTGGGAAGCAATGAGAGACAAGAAGTGGTCAGGGTCCCAACAACCCATTCAATGCCACACCCTCAATGACCTAACTTCCTCCCACTGATTCCTATTTATTTATTTACTTATTTATTTGATACAGGGATTGCTATGCAGTTCATAGTCATAGTGCTTCTCTTGTCTCAGCCTCCCCAGTGCTGGGATTACAGATGAGTGCCACAACGCCTGGTTTTGGGGCCCGCATGACATACCTGGGGTTCCAGGCAGACATGTCATGCAGTATTAGAGATCAAACTCAAGTCCTTGCACTAGCCAGGCAGGCGCTTAGCCCACCACGCTATCTCCCCAGCCCAAGTTCCCGATCTTAAATGTTCTACCATCTCCTAATGACACCATATGCTGGTGACAGGATCCTCTGAGCACCATTCCATATCCAAATTAGCACAGTTGGATTCACTGGAGATTCCTGGCATCCATGCCTACTTGGAATTTGTTGCCTCCGAGTCAAGTGGGATTCCCCCAACATGCTATGGTTTAGCTTTGCCCCATCTGTAAGTAACAGAATTGTAAACTTTCTAAGCATCACTTATTCCCAAAACTCTGGTTCCATGAAAATTCTGTCCCCACAGTTATGTCTTGATTAGATAGATATTATAGACAGAAAATTTTGATCCCTATTGTCATTTGATAAAACAATTTCATTCTAAAATCTTGAAGATAAATTCTTGTTTTACCTCCTTGTTTTCTTAAAATCAAATGGTGTATAGTTTTATTCTTTATCTGAGGCTGTGTAACGAGCATTCTTTAAGAATTTAGTAGCTTAAAGTAACAAGCATTTCCCTCCTCCTGGTTTTTGTGGATCCTGAATTTGGAAGGGCCTTGCTGAATGGCTCTGGTTGTGGTTTCTCTTGTGGTTGCTGGAAAGCTGTCACCTGGGGCTACAGTCATCTGAAGGCCTGGCTGCACCTGGGAAATCTGATCACAAGGGCTCTAAACTCGGTGGACCAATCAGCTGAATGTGTTGTAAGATGTTGTAAGATGTGGGGCTCCAGGAGGTGGGTTGCTGCGGCAGGACCTCGAGTATATTCTGGTGCTGGCCTCTGTGCCGCCTTCTCTGGCTCATTCTCACCCTGCCGACCTCCTGGCTGTTCTGATGCAAGCAACTTTCCTCCTCCCACAGCCCTTCCACTGTGATGTCCCTGCCTTCTAGCCAGCCTGCAGTGAACTGAAATCTTCGAAACCATGAGCCAAAAGAAAACTTTTCTCCTTTCAGTTGCACCAGTCAGGTATTTTGTCCCAACAACAAAGAAGTCTCTGTCTTCTCACTTACTCTAACAAATGGGGCCTGGCTGTGGCAAGCCTGAGTGTCACAGATATTGCTATTTTGCTGCTTTCAAGCTTTGCCGATTTCCTTGTTATTACTTGGCAAACATCTCCTTCTTCAACCCTCGGGAGGGTACATTGACTGGGAAAAGAAAAGCAGCAAAGAAGATAGCAGAAGAAGTTTTTTCTTTAACTTCTTAGACAGATGAACCACTTTATCCTCTACCACATCCCCCCCAAAAATGATGCTGGAACAGACACAAGCCAGGTTGGCCAAAGAGGGAACTTCTGCAGCAGCCAGCAAACTCTTCAGGGCCCGTGTGATCAGCAACACCAGGGAGTGGTTGCCCTGGGTGACTTCTTCCTCAGGCTGGACTCCCCAGTAGGACGTAGCTGAGGATTGCATGTGCCTCATTTATCTGGGGGGCCAGGAGCCCTGGCAGAAGATGGGTGTGTGAGGCAGGAAGGGGAGGCAGGCTGAGGAAAGGTGTGGCTACCTGTTCTGGGGGCCTGGGGCTCCCTCCCACTGTGGAATGCTAGGGAGTGGTGCAGAGAACACCTCACATGCTTCCAACTGTCCAGCAGTGAGTAGTTTATCTTCCCACCACCAGACTTAAGTTAAAGCTGCTCCTATTTAATCCCCCAGCCCTTTTAGCTCACTTGAAGTATTAATTTGCCAGTGCTGCATAACAAAGGCCATTAATCCAGGGGCTTGGAGCAAAAGCTTAGTGTTTGTGGGGTTGAAGACCAGCTGTGTGATATTAAAGTGCTGCAGAACCATGGTCTCTCTGAGAACGCAGGGAAAGGGGTACTCCAGACCTCGCCTAGGTGCCCCAAACCTCCCCTGGGTGCTTCAGATATCCCATGGGTGCCCTAGAACTCCCCTAGTTGCTCCAGACCTCCCTTAGATGCTCTAGACCTCCTCTGGGTGCTCCAGGCCTCCCTTAGGTGCCCCAGACCTCTCCTAGGTGCTCCAGACCTTCTCTGGGTGCTCTAGACCTCCCCTGGGTGCCCCAGTCCTCCTCTGGGTGCTCCAGACCTCCCCTAGGTGCCCCAGTCCTCCTCTGGGTACTCCAGCCCTCCCCAGGATGCCCCAGACCTCTCCTAGTTGCTCCAGACCTCTCCTGGGTTCCCTAGACCTCCCCTAGACACTCCAGGTCTCCCCTAGGTGCTCCAAGTCACCCTGAGGTGCTCTAGGTCTCCCCTGGGTGCCCAAGACCTCCCCTGCATGCTCCAGACCTTGCTAGGTGTTCCTGACCCTGGCACACATCACTCCTGTCCTCACTCTGCACCAGGCCTTCTCCCTGTGAGTTTCTACATCACCTTCCATTTTTATGTGACTTTGTCCAAATGGTCACTTTTATGACGGCATAAATCACATCAGCCCAACCTCATTCCTTATTTATTACCTCTGTGCAGAACTGATTTCTAAATGTGGCCACATTTGTGAAGTACTGATGGTTACAACATAAACATATTTTTTTAGGAGGACATGATTCAACCCACAGCACCTGTGTGTCTGAGCTAGCCAGGTGTTGGGAGCAGGGAGATGCAGCCAGTAGGAATCCCTGCTCAGGTGTTGGGGAGCAGTTCCCAGGCTCAGGCTCTTTGCAGGCTGCTGCCACTCTAAGTATGGCCAGGAGCAGTCTGGGATGGAAGGAGGCCAGCTGCAGGGGGTCCTCGCTGTCCAGGCACTGATGCCATTCATCCTGGGTTGTCTTTGCTCCTCTCTTCCTGGACTCATCCCTTCCGGGGTACAGCAAGTACTGTGAAGGGAATAAAACAATGATGCAACATAAGTTAATTGTTCGGAATGGCATGCTGTATAAAGAGGTATCCTCTTTATTTATTACTGTGTAGTGTTAGGTCTGAACCCATGCAATCAACCTGACCAGGCATTCTGATGCTAGTAGAAGATTTATTGGGGGCATCAAGCAGGCTGGCTGTCTATTGGACCAAGATAGCAGTGAACAAAAGGGAAGCAGGAGACTTCCTTCATGGTTTCTCACTGCATTTATAACAAAATCCAGACTGTTTAATGAGGCTCATGGCACTGGCTCCTGGCCAGCTTCCCACCTGCACTTCACACTTAGCTTCTCCAGGATACATAGTGCTAGTGACATCAGTCTTGTACCAACTCTAAGGTCACACCCTGCCCTGTCCTTCTAGCAGGGATCTACAGTTCTTGAATTTAAGGCCTTGAAACCACTCCCTCAGGGAGACCTTCTTGGTCTCCCATGGGGTCTGCTCTTCTCTCATAAACCTAAGCTGGTTTCTAGGACTTGTTTGAAGAATAGTAGGTAGCAAAAATGGGGTCCAGGGGCTTTTATCCCTAGTGTGTGAGAAGCTTGTTGTTTACTGGGAGGCCAACTGCTGGCATCTAGCCACCATGCTAGAGGGCTCATAGCACCCACAGGGAGAGAAACTTAAACCTTTGGGTGACAGATGGGCTCAGGTGACAATTGGCTCAAACTTGCCAGCCAACAAATGAGCCATCTTGGAAGATGACTCTCCAGTCCCAGTTGGGTCTTCCCAATTGACTTTCCACAGAGCAGAAATGTTTGTTCCGATATCTCAGTTTAGAGGTGGGCTACTACATGATAGGTCAAGATTTAAAGTTTCCTAGGCTTGGTTTCCCAGGTACCCTGTCTCCAAACTCTCTCCCCCTTGACCCCATGTAGAGCCAAACCCAAAATTGCAGAACAGATCCACCTGACTTTGACCTGGTCAGGAAACCACGGAAACTCTCCTTTGTTAACATGGAACGTCCCCCACAGACCAGGTAGCCATGCCAAGATTAGTTCTCCCTCAGCTGTTCCAGCCCATGGTTACCCTCCCTGAAACATCCTGTAAAGTCTCCTGGCTCTCCTTTGTTCACTGCTGCCTTGGTCTGATAGATAGCCAGCCTGCTTAATGACTCCAGTAAATCTTCTACTAGAATCAGAATGCTTGGTCAGGTCAACTGTGGATTCAGACCTAACACTATATAGTAATAAAGATGATACCACCTTATAAGATATGCCATCCAAACAATCAACATGTGTTGCATCATTGTTTTATTCCCTTCAGAGTACTTGCTACAATCTGATATGACCAGAGTTATTAATTCTCTTGTTCCCTGTGTCTTGCTACTCCTGAGATATAAAGTCCACAAAGGTTATAACCTTAGATTCTGTACTCATTACTAAGTCCATAGTAAAATGAGTAAATGCTGATTGAATGAGTAGATAAAGAGTGAAAAGACAGGTGGATAAATTCCTTTAAGCCCTTAATTCAGAAGGATAAAGGAAAGGTCCTCTTCTGCTAGTTGAATCAATACAATCGACTCTTGGCTCGGTGCTCCCTTGAGCACGCCTGGCTTGCACTGGACTCTCCATTCTTCTACAGCCACATTGGCTTGGCTTGGAATTCCAGATCCAGCCAGAGAAGATGAGTTCCCTCCAGGAGGAGAGTCTTTTCCTTGGAGCTCTGTGGACAGACAAAGGTCTGGAGCTCAGTGGCACTGTGGGAAAACAACAACCCTGCTGCCTCCTCCTTCCTCATTGGGATGAGATAAGTTAGCTTGTGATCTTGAGTCCAACTTTACCTTTTCTTTCCTTCCCAGCCCCTTCTCTCTTCACCTTTTCTTCCTCTTCTTTCTCATTCTTTGAATGCATGGCACCATGGAAAGATTAAAATGTCCCAGGAATGGAGTATATTCATATGATGATACAGTAATATAAATAGTCTAGAAAAGAAGCTGGCCCAAACCTGAGCATGTCTAAGCTGATTTTGATAAAACAAGTTCCTAATCTTCCAAACTGTGAGCCTTCCCCTCCTGGTTTCTCTAAGTCTGCCAAAACATATATATGTCCTGTCCTGACCTTGCCCATCCTGACATTTTGAGTAATGAAATAATTTTTTGTACTAGGAATCAAACTCATGACCTCATGCTTGCCAGGCAGGCACTATGCCACTGAGCTATCTCCCTGGCCCCATCCTGACACTTTCACGTTGCTTCCAAAAGTAGACAGAGTATGCACACAAGGAGACACATATATAGATAGACAGATACACAGATAAAGGTCACCAACTCTTTATCCTCTCCATCTCCAGTGATAGATTCTTTTCTCCTGCAGTCAGCTCTGCTTTCAAAATAAAGAGCCCAAGAAAATGATGTATGCTGGCTGTTTTGAGCTGGAGTGTGTCACCAGCTAGGCTTGGCCTATTAAATTGGAAAACAAGCTGGGAGAGAGAGAAAGAGAGATTCCAACACTGTCACAAAGGCCAACATTACTGCTGTGCCTATGAGCCAGACACCACCAGAGGGAACCATCCTTAGGCGTCACGCATTTCCAGGGCTGCGTCCAAAGTCACCAGTGGGTCAAGGTCTGGTACAAATCACCATCTGAGCCAACTGTCTGAAACTACTTGGCTCATTCCCACTTTTAATTTGAGTGATAACTTGGCTAACACTGAGCAGCAGAAATGACTTTGGAAGGATTGCCTGAGCTGAGTGTTAAGGAGCAAGAGGTGAAGTGTTTCCCTCTGGCTTGGTCAGGGTCAGGAGGTGATGAGTCTCTGCTCTTGTCATAGATGCTGCTAGGCCCCACTGCATGCTTCTTACTACCGCCACAACTGCTCACAGCTTCTTTGCCTGGGAGCTTTCTGCTGCTGCTGGGAGCCCTGTGAGCAGCCTTCCAACCATTCCTGTTGGCAGTGTGTGTGCAAATGTCTTAGCATATGTGCACACTAGTTCCTAGAATTGCCTCAGTGGGATGAAGCTGCACCCCACCAGGGTCACTGGCTTGAAAACACTGCCTGTGTTGACTTCCATTGTTCCCAGCACTCCACCTTTATCCATCAGTGAAACTTCCCTACCAAAGAAGCTCCCAGCTTTGTGCTGCTTTGTGCTCAGAGAGCAGGGCAGAAGAGCCTTCACCTAGACAGCGAGGCCCTTATTTATAGGATCCCTGAAGTGCCTCCTGTTCTAGACATAGATAGATAGATAGATAGACAGATAGATAGACAGACAGATAGAATCACAGTGTATGATAAATGTTTAAATTTTCAAAAAGTGCATTATAATAAAAGACACATTAATCCCCCTAAAATATTCTTTCTCACTTGGAATAAATTTATCCCATCATTCTTGGCACAACTAACTTGTTATCCAAGCCCTGAGTGTGGGGTGCCATCAGAATGCCAGGCTGGGAACTTACAATTGGCGAATGGGAGTCACCTGCGGGTTCTGTCCACTAACATGGATCAGCAGTGTTTCTCCTCCCCAAGGAAAAGTCGAGAGTGAGGCCTGCTTGAGGTTCAGAACTCAGAAGGCTGCATGGGAAGCCATGAGGCAAACCCAAGACAAGGGATCACAGAGATATACAGAGGTTTTGATACGAAAGGAGGGAAACAAAGGACATCTGTGTAAGTCCTGTGTCTCTCCCTAAGAAAGGGTATTCTCAGGGGAGGGGTTGTCAGAGGCAGCAGTAAGATGAACCACACTGAAATGTGTGAGGAGGACTTGGGAAGGATCAGATCAGAGTGGAAGGATTTCTGAGCAGGAGTAAGAGTCCCTGCTGTCCCTGCAGTCAGTGTAAACTTGAGCCTAGCCAGAGGGTTTGAGTTTCCCCATTAGACAGACTCAGGTTCTCATTCTCACTCTCCCAGAAATCAGTTATGCCTGGATATCAGTCTCTGAACCTAACCTTTAAAACAGGAATAGTGAAGTGAGCTGGTGTGGTAGTGCATACCTGTACTCCAGCTACTCAGGAGGCTGAGGCAGGAAAGTCAAAACTTAGCAAGATATCATCTAAAAATTTTTAAAAAAGAAAAGGCTGAGAATATAGCTTAGTGCAAGGGCCTGTGTTCAATTCCTGTTATGAGAAAAGGAAGAGAGAAAGAAAGAAAGAAAGAAAGACAGAAAGAAAGAAAAGCAAGCAGGCATCTGAATATAACAGGTGGTGAAAATTGCGTGTGAAAGGGCTGGGGAGATAGCTCAGGGGCACAACTGCCAGCCTGGCGAGTGTAAGGTACTGAGTTCGATCCCTGGTTCTGTAAAAAAAAAGAAAGAAAATTGTGTGTGGTTCTGCCTGACAAGTGCTGAGTCCAGGCCTGGCTAATAGTAAGAATCAATCTGTGGTAATCAAGCACTAATTGTCATTTATGCTTGTTGTTAAATTTCTACCCATGCCTCTAATCCCAGCACTCTGGGAGGCTAAGACAGAAGAAACGCAAATTCAAATCCAGTTTAGGCCATTTAGTGACTTAGTGAGATCCTGTATCAAAACGTTTGAAAATGTTTTTGAAACATGGATGTATCTTTTTGACTTTTCTGAAGCATGGGGACAGTGCCAAGAGGCCAGGTGTCATCTGAGTTTGGCAATAACCACAAATCCAATAAATGGGCAAGGGAAACAGGGTAGTAAGGGAGCTGCCTAGAGTTGCCAGGTGCTTGAGGTCAGATGTAGCTGGGAAGGACAGGGAAGAGTGCAGGCCTTAACACATGCCCCCGCGTACAGGACTCTGCATGCTGACCAAGCTTGCAAGGGGGTCTGTGGCGTCAGTACCGAGCCCAGACTCAGAGTAACCAAAGTTTAACACTTGGAGACCGCATGTCAAACCAGAAGAAAAGAAAGCCTAGAAATTTGAACATAACACTTAAATGTGGTGAAGAAAAGCCAAGTTATGTGAATTGAGGTTGAAACACATGGTAACTGTTTAAATTGTATAGTTCTCACAGGAGAAGACCTATTGCCACTAACCCTCTACCACGCTCCCCTTCACTTTGCACATCGTATCCCCTCCTTCCTGTCACTGTCCGGAGCAGTTCTGGAAGTCTCCTCTCATCAATGTCTTCAGTCGTGCTGTCTTGGCTGTCCTGCTGTACTGTAATGGATCAAAATATTTACCTCTTGGTGTCACTTTAATTTTGAGGAAGAGCGCAATGCCACATAGTGCCAGATCTGGTGAATAAGAAGGACCAGACAAACTTCAGGTGCCTCCGCATGGAGTGGCCCTTCACAGCAGCACTCTCTGTATTTTTTAACCACATTTTGTAAAGACATTCATAAAAGAAACTTCCAGAACTGCTTTAGAAAGTGACAAGAATGATGGGATAAGTGTGCTCCAATCAAAGGAGGATTTTGATTGCATTGATGTCAATATGTTTATGTTTGTAATAAATTTATAAAAATTTAAACATTCACGGTGTGTTTTGATCACCCCATGTATTTCCAGTGGCCTGTCTGAAGCAGGGCTCCCCAGGGTGGCCTCCCTGCACCCGAGTGGTGGTGGACACCAACACAGCTTGATCTGGTGGTGACCTGCGGTGCTTGTGAGACACCCTGCTACTGCAGAGTTGGTCCAAAACAGAATAAACTAGCTCAGTGTTTTCTAGCTATTGATGACATGGTGGAATGATACTTATGAGATATTTTAGTTTAATTATTAAAATTATATTTTATTATTTTCTTTCTAATGCAGATGATGGTAGAAATTTTTAAATTGCATTTGTGGCTAACACTAAATGCCTGTTGGAAATTGTACATCTAGAAAGAGGCTTTTTCTCCATCCCTCTCTTGTGCTCTGCCCAAAATTCCACCCTCAGCAATTCCTCCAGTACCCTGGGGAAAACTGTGGACTGGAGAGGTTCACTGCTCTGAATGCGAGACAGGCTGGCCTGTGCCAGGGAGCCACTGGGAGGAACAACGCAGAAACATGCCAACTCATTCTCCCCAAGAACAGAGCTATTGCCATGGGGCCGGCTGGGTGGCTGGATCCCAGAGATGCCAGCCTGCCATGCTCCAGTGCCTTCTGTCTGGGCCTCTTCAGGGCTCTCTCACACTCTCCGCCCATCCTGGGTGACAGGTAATTAGCAGGGCCAGCTGGCAGCCCCGCCAGGCCCCACTGCCAGAGAACCGGCAGCTCGGCCTGCTATTAAAGAGCTCTATTCAGTGCATTCTCTGTGAGCTGGCTCTGGGTGATGGGCCCATAATGTCTCTGTTCTCTGGGTACCTCCTGACAGTAAAAGCTCCACAGAAGAAAGTCTCTAGTGTACCTACCTGCTCCAGACAGCCTTGGGTAAACACCAGGTCTCTAGGCATCAGGCATGGCCTCTGCTCTGCATGGGAGGTATGGTTTGAGACGTTTGGTCCCAGCCTGAGACTCCTCAGACACTTCCTGTTATGTGCTCTTCAGACCTGCTTTAGGGAAATTGTTTCTCAGGACCTACAGCCGGTGCTTCCTACTCCAGGAAGCTTATCCAAGGTGGCCCCTGCACACCTCAGCAATGTGGGAAGGAGGATGCCCGAAAATGAATGCGTTTCAGTTCTGTGGACTTAGTCTGGCCCTAGAAGGAAAAAAAAATACTCAACAAGTAGGAGCAGTGGGCAAAGCTAGGTGGGGACCAGTGCAAGGGACGCTGGTCTGGAAAAGACTTGCAGAGAGAGAGTGGGAAAAGATTCAGTCCCTTAGTGTGTGGACCTGTGTTGGAATAGCCTGTCCTTTCTGTGGTGGTTGTGGGCATCAAGGGAGTTTGTAAAGGGTGTAAAGGATTTAACAAGGCAGACACTCAGCGGGTGTAACCAATACAGACTAAGTAAGATTGAAACAGAAATCCAGGGAGATGGTGCAAGGGCAGACCTAGCCTGTCCGGAGGTTCCAGATGGGATTCCTGGTGGTTGGAGCAGGAGAGGTCTCCTACTCTGTGTTGGAAGGAGGAAAGCTTCCCTGTGGCCAGGTAGCAGTCGGGGAGCTCCCTGCTCTGCATGGCTATGCAGTTCGCGGTGGGTGTGGGGCTGATCACCCCAGCCCTTGTGAAGTGCAGTGTGAAGTAGAAACAGGGCCACTTGATCCAAAATCAGAGAAATGGTGCCCTGGAGGTTCCAAGGCAGAACACGCATCCCAGGACTCCTCCTCCATTCCTGTCTGTCTCTTTCTGTTCCTCTTTTTCTTTGTCTTTGACTTCCCGGTAGGTAGTTTCATGTCCCATCTCCGCTACACAGGATGCTCATCACGGCAGTAAAGACTGGCACTGGCTTAGAACCCTGTGCTGCAGCAATGCCCATTCTGTGCTCAGCACCCTCCCTGGCTCTCCTGCCCACACCTGCCAGCTTAGGGCTGCAAGCCCATCCAGGGCAGGGGAAGTCAGGCTTCCTTCCCAGTGGTCACCTACCCTGCTAACAGCTACCAGGCCGCCCCCAGTAGAACGTTCTGGTGTGGATCAGGATGGGTAGAGAGTGGCCTTGGCTAGGCTGCTCACTGTACCAGCCAAGGTACTCCATGCTCTGCCCTGCACCCAAGTGCCACAGGCTGCTTCTCCCAATCTCAGTGATCCCATGGGGAAACCTAGGCCTCTTGTGGGGTGGAGAAGAGTGCCTGTTGCTGGGTGGGGCCAAGGAGCCAGGTTCTGGGGGACCTGCAGTCACTGGGCAGTGGCGGCTGGGGGCGTGGGGCAGTGGTGTGTCAGTCAGACTATTTGAGGGCACAGAAGCATGAAATAGACCTCACCCTGTGGAGGTAGAAAAGTGGAGTGGCAAGGGTGGCAGGACACTTTGCATTACTGTTCCATCAGAGTCATTCTCCAGACCTCATATCTGGATGCAGTGCATCACTAGCATGGAGTCAGTGCACCCCAGCCCCTAGTGCAGACTCTGAAACCCCAGGCCCTGCACCTCTCCCCTACTGGGCACCTGTGGGGCAGGCTCTCAAGGAGGAGATGCTGTTTCATGTCAGAAAACACACACATCGTTTCCCTTCCCCAACAGCCTGGGATTCAGGCCCCGACTCTGACAGCCACTGGTCCTGTGATCTTGGGGCAACTCATTTAATCTCCACAAGACTCAGTGTCTGCACCTGGGCACTGGGAATAAAGATGGCATCCAGGTGTAGCATTGTCACAAGGGGCAGGATGTGAATGCTGAAGTGAAAGTGAGCACAGCATTCCAGAGCTTTCTCTTTCTATGGCATAGGCAAGACTTTGAAACTGCTACCTTCTACTAGCAAATGACTTCCAAAGGGAAGTTAGGGAGTTAGGGAGTCTGCTCCTAATTTGTTTCTTGGGGAAACTAATCTTTTATTCTCTCCAAGGCTCAGGAATCTAGTTTCCCTTCCTTACAGCAGTTGGTGAGTGAATGAATGAGACAAACTGGTGGACGAGGAGCTCTAATAACAGAAGGAAAGCACATGTGGTTGTCTATATTTGCCATACCGAAGCTTATCAGTGCTGGCAAGCGTTGTCCCTGTCATAGACTCTACCGGGTCCATCTACCAGTGAGAAGCTAGAAGGCAGAGAGCTGGCTTTTAACAGGCTGTATCTGCTCCTTCCTAAAAGCTGATTTCTCTGCCAGTCTTTCTAAGGAAAAAAGAAGGATACATGGATAGGAAACACAGATAGAATAGATGAACAGATAGATGGGATAGATGGATCAGTGGGATAGATGAGGGGATGGGATGGATGATGGGATACATTAGAAGATATGAACAAGTGGGTGGGTATATGGGACAGGTACATGAGGGGTGAGGCAGGTACATGGAGAGGTGAGCAGACAGAGGGGAGGGATATGTGGATGGGGTGGATAGATGAACGGGATAGCTGGAAGAGTGGCAGGAAGCATGGGCAGATGGAAGGGTGCCAACTCGGAGGTTATTCTGACCAGCCATTCTACCCTGATTCAGCTTTGTTGCTTATGTTGTCCCACAAAGGATGGAGTTAGGAGCCCAGCTCTTTGCTTGCTATGTTGGGTCATACGAAGTGGAAACCAAACCCAAAGTGTTGGCTGAGTGTCTCAGTTACTCTTCTCTCATTGCTGGGACAAAATACCTGACACCCTAAATGAAAGACGGCAAGGTTTATTTAGTTCACAGTTACTGGAGGTTTCAGTCTGTACTCGGCTGGCTCCAAGGCAGAGTGGTACATGGCAGATGGCAGCAGCTCATGGCGGTGGAACAGCACCAGTGGCAACAGAGTCTGTCTCTCTGTCTTTCTTCTATTACATTCAGGTTATCACTCCAAGCTAGGGAAGGTACACATACCTATCATCCCAGAAATACTAAGACCTATAATCCAAGAAGTACTAAAACCCATAATCCCAGTGGATCACGAGTTAGTCTCAAACTCTAGAAGTCTCTGCCCCATGATTGCATGAGGCTTTGGGAAGACAACTAGACATAAACCATAACACTGAGTCAATAGGATGTCTCTGACATGGGGAGAGGCTGAGAGTGGAATCTCCTCACCTTTTCATGGTCCTAGTGACACTTTCTTCCTAGATCTCATTACCTGTCTAGAGTTCCAGGGCCCATGCTTCAGTCCAGCAGACCGTGGCTTATAGGCCTCAGAGATTCTGAGAGGTAGGGGCCGATTCTCTGGGTGCTGTAGTCACATCCTGCTGTATGGCTGGCTGGCAGCATGGACACGAGTACTCCCCAGCAGATGGGCATGAGGAAGACAGCTGGGCACAGCCTGGGCCTCCGTGTGGCTCCTGGCATGCAGCTGGATCCCTCCTCGGCTTCCTTCTCCAATGTGTCTTTTCCCTCCTTTCCCTGGGGATAGAGTCCTTCCATTTATTGGGGGCGGGGAAAAGCATGTTCTATACGTATGCATACAAATACTTCCCCCTGAAATTTAAAGTAGTGTATTTTAAAACTCACTAGCCAGGAATTTACGTCCCACCATGTGCAGTTTTCTGATTGCAAGGCAGTGGGTCAGGGAGTCTAGCCACCTGGGTTGGGGAGAAGGCTGGATGTGCTCCCCAGCGTCCCCAGGGTTGGGGTTCAGTCGTTTCTGACTCAGTAGATCTGAAGCAAGATGCAGTACTCTGTATGTCTTTCAGACGAATTCCCAGATGCTGCGAGCGCCTAAGAAGCATACTCTGAACAGCGAGGCTCCAGACGGAGGGAGGAGGTACCTAGCAGGGAAGAGCCAGGAAGCAAGCAGTGCCTCATCTCGCCCTCTGAGCATTCACAACTTCTCCTGCCACACAGGAGCTTGAACCCTAGTACCCAAATGGGGAGGCGGGAGTGAGCAAGGGACGTGTGGCCAGCGGCTTTCCTTCCACGTTAAGGCTGGAGGTCAGGCTTCGAGAGATTTGTTGTCAGCAGTTAATTCCCTGGCCCAGAAAGATCACGGAGCCAGACTAGGAAGAGAAATTGAGGAAAGCGTTGTCCCCTCATTATCCCTACAAGACAGGACAGGAACCCTCACTCACCTTGCCCCCACCCGGGCTCTCTTTTTTTTCCACAGAAGACAGGTGCTGGCCTGCCTGTCCATCTGCCGGCCACTTGGCTGCCCCTGTGCTGCCCTCCCTCAGCACTTCCCCAAATGCTCCAGGCTGGCTGCAGCTGAGATCAGGAGTAGCTTCAGGACTGAAGTGGCGTTTTCCTCAGCTTTGGCAGGAATCCAGCACTGGGGATCATTTAGGACCACAGAAGAGCGAGGAAAGAGAACCCTTGAGCAGGCAGCACTCACAATTCTGAGCTCTAGTGGCCTTGGTCCTGGGGGCCACCCGAGGGACAGATGGCATCTTTCATAGACTTTGTGTGTTTTATTTTATGGAGCGGGAGGCTGTGACAGCCCCAAATGGATAGACACTCAAGAGCCCTTCTGGGTCACTGTTCCTTAGTCCCTGGAGTCTTCAGTTCAAAGGCCCATGAGAGTCTTTGCACATGTTCTTTTGAGCCTAATGCCTGCCAACCTCCTGCATCCTCTCCAAAATAAGCTGAGTAGGACTTGAGGGACATGGCCCGCCTCTCCAGCATGCTATCCAGCGGATCTTCAGGAGCAGAGGTCTGAACTCAGCTTACCCTGGACTGTCTAGCTGGCTGGGCAGCGTGGGAACTGCAAGCCCACACATCTACAGGGCTGCAGAGGAGAGAGCGGGAGCAACAGGGGAAGAGGAGAGATTCAGGAAGGACTGGGGACCCAGCTTTTCCAGACCTTAGGCTTTCCTAGGAATCTGTTGTTTCGGATAATGGTAATAGCAAGATTCATAGGGCATGTGCCTATGTTGGCATGGCTTTAAGCATTTTTTCTGTTTTATCTTATTTGACTCTTAACCATGATCTCAGAAGGAGTACTAGAGAGTTCCTATCACCTCTGATCTATGGAGGAGCCACTCTAGGGCCCCCACTGAATGTCTGAAACCTCAGATAATACTGAGTTCTGTACATACTATGACTTATCCAATGTATGAAGTTCAATATATAAATAGGGCACAGCAAGAGTGCAGCAAATAATAAAGTAGCACAGGGTCAGCCAGATACCTCAGTGGACTAAAGTGCCTGTGTAGGCAGAGCGCAGGGCCAGGGTTCAATCCCCAGCCCCACTCCAGGGGCATACTGAGATGCCGATTGTGATTGGGCATGGTGGCGCACACCTATAATCCCAGCGCTTGGGAAGCTGAAAACATGAGAATAACTGTGGGTCTGATCTACGTAGTGAGACCCTGTAGACCGTGTACCAAATACAAAAATGAATAAATAAATAAATAAAGTAGAACAAGTGTAACAATATACCATAATAAGAATAATGTTAATACTCCGCCACCTCCTGATCTTATTGAACTGCCACCTTTTTACCTAATGGAGAACTTTTCCAGCTTCGCAGCAATATGTCTGCATTGGCTGCAAACTTCCTTGTGCTTTGGGGTTGTGATTAAGTAACAGAAGCTTTGCCTGAACACCACCATGCAGCACCACAACAGCGCATCTGACCAGCAGGACTGCTGCTCAGTGACCAAGGGGCAGGTGGCCACCACAGTGAGGGTGCTTGCAGCAAAGTCGTGATTCACATCCCAGGCAGGATAGAGCAGGATAGCGTGCCACACTCACATCCCAGGCTAGCATGTGGTTTAAGCTTTATGAATTGTTTATTCCTGCAGTTTCCCATGGAATATTTTCAGGCTGTGACTAAACAAAGCAGACCACAGGTAACTAGAACCATGGAACATGAATCTGGGGTCTGGGGACTACTATGCAATTATCGGCATGTCACAGATGAGGAAACCGAGTCCCTTAGGTAATTTGTGCAGGGTCTCTAGGCCAACATGAAGTGGCCAACATGACAGCTGGGCTCTGAATGCAGGTGGCGTGGCCCCAAGTCTGTGTCCCAGCATTCCCCACTGCAGACCAGGAAAGTCTCTAGGTACTTTTTGTTCACACCTGCGTTACTTCTGTATCTCTGCGAAATACATTACCACAGACAGAATGAGTGAAGTCAACACCTGAGCATTCCTGCACAGTTCTCTATAGGTCAGAAATTCAAGAGTGCTGGGCTGGGTTCTCTGCCTGCCTCCTTGCAAGGCCAAAGCTGAGGTGTTACTGGACTCAGCTCTTATGTCAAGGCTCCGAGGAAGAATCAGCTTCCAGAATCCTGCAGGTTGTCACAGAATCCAGCTCCACATGCTTGTAGGACTGGGTTTCTCTTTCCTTGCTGGCCTTAAGCTTGATCTCAGCTATAGTGGCCACTCACAGATCCTCCCATGCCATCACTCCAACTCCAGAGCCAACAAAGCAAAGGCACAACAGGTTCTGCCTGGAATGCCTCCCACTTCCCTTCTCCCATCAGCTGCAGGAACTGCTGCTTCTGAAGTGGCGCCCTAATGAAGCTTGTAACTACAGGTTCCCTTCACCCTGACTCCATCTGCTAAGTCCCTTCACGCTAGTACATAGATTCATGCTTCATTGAATAACCAGGGAACAGGAATCTTGGGAGGGCAGGTTTTGAATTCTACCTATCATAACACTTAATTAAAAAATGAAATAAAATCTAGCTCTCAATAAACCCAATGCAGAACAGGGGCTGGGGACTGCCAATCTGTGTCCTAATTCTTCTGTTTTTTTTTTTTTTTCAGTGAATCTCCACTGAGCCTCCCAGTAGGTGTCTATAGAGCCCTGAGCACTGAGGTCTGGCAGTGAGCAGGAGAGACCGGCCTGCTCTGCTCCATCCCCAGATAGTGCTCTGCTCAGGCGGCCATGGGGGCCACTAGGTGACAGGGCATTTGAGATTTCCAGACCCTGTTCCCGTTCCTCTTTCCTCAGGTAGAGTATTTGTCTGCAGTTACATGCCCCACAGACCTCACTTGTTTTTGTCCTCCACCCTGAATATTCATGACCACGGATGGCTGATTCCCTAATCAGCCTCCCATGTGAGTTCTATTTAAGCAGGGACCGCATCTAACCCTTCGGTTCTGATGTCTTGGCCAAAACAAATAGAATTAGGAAGGAACAGGAGCCTGCTAAATTCCTGCTCCTGGGAGACAGCTGCTGTGTTGACAGGGCAGCTAGAGGAATCAGAGCAGGACACCAGATGTGGGCTGGCCCTGGGAGGGCAGAGGGAGGCCTGTGGGTTCTCAGCTACTGATCTGCAGGAGTCCAATGGCTAGAGATCTCAGACATCTGCATTTCACACCTGGCAGGACAGCATTTCCCCTCCATCTCCACCTTAAATTTCCCAAGAGCTTGAAACAGTACCTGCTACTAAAATATGATTATGCAAAGCCAAGCCATCTGATCCAATATGCCAGCCTTATGCTTTCATATTCTCATTAGTTCAGTGTCATTAGCATTTCTAGAGCTCACCATGGGTGCTTTAAGAGTGTAAGAGGTTGCCTTACCCTTGCCTTCCTACCTTCCCAATTGCATTGCATCTACCTGTAGTATTCTGTTCTGACCAGAATCAGGTCTGTATTTTGAAAAAAATAGGATGTGACATCCAGAGTGTGTTTTAAGGAGAGACCCATCAGCTGGTATCCTCTCCAAACTCCTTATAACACTACCTTCCACCTCTGGCGTTTGTGGATTAAATCAGATCCTGAAGCACACTTGCCATTTGACAGAATGACTTTCCCCTCTCTGTTCCTGGAGGAATGTTACTGGGTTCCTGAGTGATCATCTCCTACACCTACAGTCTAGCCAGGGATCAGGGAAGACCACAGGCTTTACTTGCTATAAAGACTTCATGGCCCTGGTGGGAGAGCTGAAGATCAAAGCTTCACTGGACTTAGAGAAACACCTGAGCACTGGCAAGATAGCTCAGCAGACTAAGCACTTGCTTAGGCAGGTGCAGGGATCAGGGTTCAATCCCTGGTACCACATGCCAGGCTGACCTTGCTCCTGGGCACACTGAACTGGCCACCGAGACCCTGCGTGGTGGTGCACATCCCAGTGCTGGGAGGCTGAAAACAGGAGGATCACTATGAGTCTGAGCTGTGTACTAAGACCCTGTACCAAATACATTTTTTAAAAAGAAAAACACTTGGGGCATTAAAGCCAGTGCTCTCCCCACAAGATGGAGCACTGAGACTAAGAAGAGCTAATACTTTGGGGGCATTGTGCTTAGTGGGCACCTCTATCATCTCAATCCTTGCAATAACACCAGAGGGTAGATGCTATGATTATGTGCCTGCACTTTAAAGCAGAGAAGACCAACACTCTTGGAATTATGCACCTCCATAAGGTAAGAAAGGCATCATGGTAGGAGAGAATCCAGACACAGGGACATCGGTTTCCATTATTGAGTGAGATCATCTCGGAAAATATTGTGGAATAATATCCATTTCTAATCTGTCCTATAAGTCTAATGAGAGAGGGAGGACAATCTTTAAGACTGAAAAAAAGCAAAGCCTTTTAAAAATGTCAATATTAGCATCGAGGGGCTGCTTGGGAACAGACAGAGAACTGAGCTTGGAGCTTCTCCTAGGAAAGTGTGCTTAGGGTTTTATTTGTTTTAATTTTATCTCCTGATGAAAAATTTGCCATGGTTAGAGAGGCACTGAAGAAAGAGGACTGTGACTGATGTTTTCCAATTTCCTTAGCAGATTCCACATATTTTTTAAAGTTCCATCAATATTTCAATAGTTTCAGCATGGCTCCCCCTCGGGGAAGGCAGGGTGGGGTCACAATCCCCTAACACCCTCGTTCTTACATGTGACAAAGACCATGCTTTATTCAACACCCTGAAGTTGTAGGGATTTTGTTGGGAAGCAGGGAAAACAGTTTCCAGGTCCTTGAACCTTAAGCCCCTTGCAGAGGCCCTGGGGGTACATGCTTGGGCTCTGCTAATGGATATTTTGGTGGCCTCAAGACAGGGCAGAGTGGCATGAATGCTCAGGAAGGTGGCCTATATCCAGTATAGATGGAGGGAACCGTGCAGGGATACATCCTGTCTATAGCCCAGCTCCCTAGCTGACCACAGAGCTTGTTGGACAGGTCCCCTTTGGCTTATCCCCAATCCATCCCTTCTCCCTCTTGGGCTCACACTGTGGGTGCTCAGAACTTTACCTCAGAGTCTGCTCATGGGAGGCTCCAACTCAAGACAAAGAAAGGGGTCAGCAGCCAGGGAAAGCCGTTGGCAAACCCATACTCAGTAATGAGGAGCTGAAACCAAGCAAAATGTTGCATCAATAACATCAAAGAGAATGGTGCAGAAAAGACCTGCCCAGGGCTTGCTTGCAGCTCAATGGTAGAGGATGTGCCTAGCATGCGCTAGGCCTTGGCTCCATCTCTGGTACCATGAAAATGAGAAAAACACAACTCAACAGAAAACCAGCAAGGGACACCAAACTGGAGGCAGCCTGATTCCCAGGGTTCAGGCACTGCTAAACATCTGTGTCCTCCTGGTCCTTTCAGAGCTGCTCCTGTGACCAGCCTCCCTTTGCTCCACCCTCTCCAGTACATGAAAGTGAGATTGCTGGGGTGAGACACCCTGGGCTTCCTTGCTTGGGTTGTGATGTGTACGTGTGTGTGCTGGACTGGGCTGACCTAGGCTCCATGGAGCCCAGTGAGGAGGTTTGCACAGATGGGACCAACAGAGAAATGGAAACACCTGGGCAGCTCGTCCCTCCAGGCAGCAGGGACAGCAAGTGACTTCCAGAAGGTTCACTACTGGGAAGATTCTTCCAGTTCATTATGCCTGCACAAAGTCTTATCTCTTGCACCAGAAAACAGCAGAATCAGCACCACAAACCAAGGCTTTCCTCTTCCATCCCACAAATTATGCCCCAACACAACTGTCATCCAACGCGTCTGCTTTTCTAGGTAATAATCTATCTAGGAAAGGTCTGTGGCCTACAAAATATCAACCACTACAACAGAATGGAGACATGTTAAATAGCAAGCTCTGTGTCAAGTGCTTTCATCACAATCATAATCAAGTATCACTGAATCCTCTTTGGCTCCACTTTATAGATGAGAAAATCAAGGCAGAGGAAGTGTAAGTGTCACCCATTTGGGACTTGACTTGTGGGCCAATTGTCTTTGAAATGGGCTTTTAGCTATTCTGCTATTTTGCTTCCTGAAGGAAAGCAGAATGTTGGTCTAAAGATAGGTATACCCAAGGTAGGTAATACTTGTAATTGGTCCTTGAATTCTGATGCGCTTGACAGGTTACAAAGGCTGTGTCAGAGCTCAACTCTGCAGCCCCTTCTTTTCTGCCCAGCGGCCAGCACTGTACATTGCTCAGTAAGTCCTTGGACCACACTCTGTCCTTCTCCTATGCTGATTTTCTCTGGAATGCATAGAGCTTTCAAAGAAGTGTTTATTCCCTCCTTACAGCCCAACACAGAAATTAGAGACAAGATGTCAAAAATTAGGGAGGGCTCAGATTGTGGCGCTGCTGGAATGCAAACCTAGGATATTTCCCTTCCTTCTCTGGAGAGATTGTCACAGAATGATTGGAAATGAACTTGGACTCCTCTAGGGCTGGGAATGAGAAGAGGAGCACGAGCAGAGCTCACTTGGAGACCTGGTGCTGAACCCAGTGATGATATATGGACATGGGCCATTCCTGTGGCACCCAGCCAGAGACGGGCAGGGCGGGCAGGCTGGTGGACTCCCTAGACCCAGATGCCTGTCCTTACAATGTGTAGGCTCAGTTGTATTGGGGCAATAGTTTTTACCTGGAAGGGATTTGACTGCTGGAGAACATTCATAACCTGGGGATGGGGAAGCTGCTATTGGCATCTAGTGGGCAGGCACCAGGGGAGCTGCTAACCATCTTGCAATTCCCTAAGCCATCTGAAACATCTGTAATGAATTAACCCTCTCCAGAGCCAGCAGTGCAAAGAGAAAGCCTGTGCCTTCAGTGTCTTGAGAGTGCAAAGTTGCCTTCTTCTTCTTCTTCTTC